>PVJN01002917.1:20952-44286 GCA_004026805.1 Lasiurus borealis | reverse complement strand
ATTTCTGTTGAGAAATCAGCTGACAATCGTATGGGTGCTCCCTTGTAGGTAATAAACTGTTTTTCTCTTGCTGCTTTTAATATTCTCTCTTTGTATTTTGCTCTTGGTATTTTAATTATGATGTGTCTTGGTGTGGTCCTCTTTGGATTCCTTTTATATGGGGTTCTGTGTGCTTCCTGGACTTGTAAGTCTATTTCTTTTACCAGATCTTTATTCATTCCCTTGTTCGTTCAAAGTATGAGCTAAGGGCATACTAAGTAGAAGGAAGTGTTCCCAGAGCTGTGGACTCGGTAGGGAAGCAAACACCACTTCCCTGCCCCGAAGGAGCTTGTGTTCAATAGAGTGTAGGAGACAGAGAGTAAGAAGCGAACTCATGCCTCGGGTGTTAACGAATGCAATGAGGGTAGTGACCTAGGAGAAGGAGCGTGATGGGAAGGCTCTTAGTCAGGGTCTGGTGAGGAAAACAGGAAACATCAGCAATTTTTAACAGTTAGAATGTCATATGAAGAGTGGGTGGACAAGCTATTAGAATAGCGGTTCTCAACCTGTGGGTCGTGACCTGTTTTCTGATGGTCTTAGGCTCTACAGCAGTGACCCACAGGTTGAGAACCACTAGCAGGGTCACCTAAGACCATCAGAAAACACAGATATTTACATTACAATTCACCACAACACGAGGAACTGTATTAAATGGTCGCAGCATTAGAAAGGTTGAGAACCACTGTATTAGAAGATGGCAAAGCCCACACAAGTGAGAAGACGACACTGCGGTCACCTGAGGTAGTGACTACAGGAAACTCCTGCTGCTAACACGGGGAGCAGGATATAGGGAATAGAACCTGCAAACGTGGAAAAGGTGCCCCTGAAGGGAGGACCCAGGCCGCTGAGGAGGAGGTGACCTTCCTGGCTGCTGCTGGTGCCTGAGGGGGTGGGATTAAGTTTGGGGAGAGTTGGGGATGACTGGTCAAGGTGGGTAGTGTCACCTAGGGACATGTTAAGGCTGCCCCTGAAAGTATAGCACACGTCAGCCCATTGAAAGAAGCCACTGAACTAGCCTGTGGGATACAGCAAGCCAGCAGACATGGGCAAGTCTCCTCCCCACTTGGACCGCCTTCCAGTTTTCCTCTAGCGCCCCCTGTAGGAGAATTTAAGAGGAAGCCCTCTGGCATGGGGAAATGTAGACCTCAGAGATGCAGCCCCGGCAAGGCAAAGGAGAATATGAATGTAGGGGAGGGGGAGGTGTTGAAACTGAGAGACAGAGCCCCAGAAGCAGGGAAGCAGGGGGTGGGGGTGGGGGGGCTATTTTATACAGGAAGCTCCACCCTACTTCCGGGATGTCCTGGTCATTGTTGTCTGTGCATGGCTGTGCTTCAGAAGCAGCCACTGCACGATCAGCTGCTTCAAGGGGCAGACTGTTACTTACATGATCACGAAGTATTAAGAGAGTGAAAGAAGGGAGAAACGAATGATCTCTTTAACATAATGCTGTTGCTATTTTCTTGAATTGCTTTATTTAATCTCAAAACCTGGTTTTATATGGTTACATTTAAAGTAGAACATAAACGTCCTGGACATGAAACAGCCATAGCTGAAATATTGCTTGTCCCCACGTGATGCACCTGTAGCACTGGTAACCTTTTCAGCTGTGTGTATGTGTGTGTGTGTGTGTGTGTGTGTGTGTGTACTGGTGCAGTATTCAGTCTGACTCAGTAAGTATCCACAAGGCACCCACAGAAGCTACGTGCAACCTGAAAGAATGACACCCCTTCCTGAAGGACTCAGAATATCGATTTCCGTGTGGGCCACCTGGTGCACATCACCATTTTACAAAGGCTGTGATTTATGGAGGTCTCTGGAATCCCATTCCTTTCTGCTTTTGCAGATATTAACAACACCCATCAGCCCCCACCTCACTTCATTCTCTGGCTTCACATCTTCAAAAAAAATAGTTTTCCTCTCAGAAGTAACCTTGGGTGGTAATTGTCTAAAGCGGTGGCTCTCAACCTGTGGGTCGCGACCCCTTTGGGGGTCAAATGACCCTTTCACAGGGGTTGCCTAAGACTATTGGAAAACACCTATTTCCCATGGTCTTAGGACCCAACACACCGCTCCTCAGTGTAGCAAAGTGTAGCAATGTAGTTTACTGTTGTCATATGAAGACTGTTGCCCATGCTACACCACGATTCAAGACAACATTTCATTTATTTGTAATTAAAAATAAATATTTCACAATATATAATTACATATTGTTTTTGTGATTAATCACTATGCTTTAATTATATTCAATTTGTAACAATGAAAATACATCCTGCCTATCAGATATTTACATGACAGTTCATAACAGTAGCAAAATTACAGTGATGAAGTAGCAACGGAAATAATTTTATGGTTGGGGGTCACCACCACATGAGGAGCTGTCTTAAAGGGTCGCGGCCTTAGGAAGGTTGAGAACCACTGGTCTAAAGAGACATTAACTCCTTCAGACTCCCAGGGCATCATTGCTAAGTGTTCTGCAAGACTCTTTCCTAATTACCACCTGGAGAGGGACAGGCATGGGGCGTCTGGGAAATAGCACTCCATGTGTGTGCCTTTATGTCCTTCATGGTTATCCCAATGGGAGACACGAGTGCATCACTCTGAGGAGAAAGAAGCCTCAGAGAAGCTTAGTCATGAATCAGAACGGGAGACGGCTGAAGGCTGTGGGGACAGCCCCCCAACACATCCAGGAAGTGTGACTGCTTCCCTACCCTGAGCATGGACTGGGCCACGGAAAGGAAGTGTGGGCAAGGCTGAGGGGTGAGACCCGCCTGGGCTAGGGCTATGATGCCAGCTTTGGCTGGTCAAGGTGACCTTACTTAACGGCCTTCAAAACCACCTCAGATGCTGTTAAATTTAACCAGTATCTTCTCTCTTTCCCTCCCCAGAAGCACATTCATCCTTCCTTGCCCCGTTTCTTAAACATGTTTTTATGGCCCATGCATTCCTTGCTCCACAGTTCATGCTTTTTAATACTCCCTCCTCTTGATTTTTAGGGAGGAATGTCTACCGTGCTTTGTTGGATTGCTCCATTATTGAAATTCCCCAGATCTTCTGCTCTTATCAAAGATCCCAATGCGTTTTCACTTCAGAATTTCGCCTCTAAGAAGGATATTGAAAATAATGGCGCCGTATTATTCATGTCTCCCGTGATTCCTAATATAGCTCTACCTCGAAACGAGGCCGTTGCTGAAAGGCCATTACAGGCCACACTGAATGTTTTGTACAGGTTAGACAGGTTTCATGTTAAAGAAATGTAACGTGAACTGACAACCCATGGTGAAGTTCAAGTCCTCGGCCCCAAGAAAATGTTCTTACAGGGAACGCTTTTTTCTTCACGTGGAGGTAAAAGTCTCCAGCAGAAAGCATTTCCCTTGACATTTGCAAGGCCTGCGAGTGTCCTTCGGTGCCGTAATCATGAAAATGCAAATGGTCTGTTGTATGTGGTCAAAAACAATTTTTCAAAGTAGCTCAGCAGATGTGGGACGTTATAGTCCTTCCCCTGCACTTATTATTTGATCAAGATAAACATTCCCAGTCAATGCTGATTGCATTTAGCCTGGCCGGATCCTTTGTCCATGTCTCGATGCTAATTCTGTTTTCTGCTTTTAACGGTACAGATATCTGACAATAAAAATAATAATTTTGCTAGAAATTGAGTTATAAAATGCGTTTGGTTCTATATTAATAAAACCTTGGCGTTGTTCAACATCATCTGTAAATAGCCTTGATATCTTTTCCTCTCTTCAATTTGCCAGTTGACAATACAAAATATTAGCTGGGCTTGAAGGCTGAGAAGCAAAGAGAGACAGTGAGTCAGCGCCACCTAGTGGTCAATACTGAACATTTGACTACAGTTTGGGGGTCCTTTTTTCTTACAGACTAGAGCAGTGGTTCTCAACCTTCCTAAGGCCGCGTCCCTTGAATACAGTTCCTCATGTGATGGTGACCCCCAACCATGAAATTTTGCTACTGTTATGCATCGTGATGTAAATATCTGCATTTTCCGAGGGTCTTAGGCGACCCCTGTGAAAGGGTCGTTCGACCCCCAAAGGGGTCGCGACTCATGGGTTGAGAACCACTGGGCTAGAGAAATAAATAAGTAGTGCTGGTGTATCTTATCTATTTTTAAATATTTTTTATTTCTTTCAAAATTGAATGAAAATCCTAATATAAAATGACACATTAAATTAAAATTTATTTCATGTCTGCAATTCATATATCAACAATATTAAATCAAGTAAGATGATCAGTGTGGAGTGAATAGTAAGAGCAAAAAAATCAAGAATGTTTTGCCGAGACTGGTTTGGCTCAGTGGATGGAGCGTCGGCTTGTGGACTGAAGGGTCCCGGGTTCGATTCCTGTTGGGGGCATGTACCTTGCTTTCGGGCACATCTCCACTGTGGGGCGTGCAGGAGGCGGCTGATAGATGTCTCTCTCTCATCGATGTTTCTGACTTTCTATCTCCCTTCCTCTCTGTAAAAAGTCAATAAAATATTTTAAAAAAAGAATGTTTCATTCTAACATTTCGACATTAATTATAAACTATATAGACATCACTGATGAAGCTACCTTGGACATATACTTTCACTCTGCTCTTTAGACCTCCTCAATTTATTGCCAGCCCCCACTGATCTCTCTGTAACTCAATGTGGGAGCCAGAGACCAAATTCAGCCAGTGCCTTTACAACACCGAATATGTATCTGAGAAGTTCCGGGCTGAGATTTAGAAGCTGAGAACACAGATTAACCTTTTGCTAAAGCTTTGATACGGCTTTTCAATTCCGCTCAGCGGGACAACTGGAATTTACCCCACCGCATGGAGGAATTGGGTGTGTTACTTTCCAGAGAAACTAAACAATAGGATGTGTTAATATGTAGAGGTATTTATTTTAAGGGATTAGCTGATACAACCATAGAGGCTGGCAAGTCTGAAATCTGCAAAGTGGACAGGCAGCTGGAGACCCAGGGGAGAGCTGACATTGCAGTTCAAGCCCAAAGGCTGTCTACTAAAGCACTTCCTCTGGATCAGAAGAAGTAATTCTTCTCTTCCACTGGGAACTTCAACTGATTGGATGAGGCCCACCCACATTACAGAGGGCAATCTGCTTTCCTCAAAGTCCACGATGTAAACATCAATTGCATTAAAAAAACGTCCTTACAGAAACATCTAGAATATCGCTTGGCCTCATATCTAGACACCGTGGTCCAGCCAAGTGGACACACACAAGCCGAAGTACGCAGAGGGAAAAATGAAGGATATGGGAGAATTTTGGAAAAGTTTTAAAACTGCTTATCATCCACCTCAATGACTTGATTGCTTTTTGTCAGAGGTTCTACACAGCATCTCTGCGTGCCCCTTCAGCACCATTGGAACTGCTGGCTCATGTGGCCAAGGTGACAGAATGGCTGGAAGGCAGCCTGCACCTGTGCAGAGCCTCCTTCTGTTGTGGGCCCCACTGAAAATTAGAAGCTCTTCGGCTCACACAGTCAATGGGTCAGAGTAACACCCTCAAATGACAGACATTGCCCTCCAAATCTAAAGACAATAAGCATGGTGCCTTCCTTATTCATTGTAGGAGCGGTCAGATGCAACTACGTATCCTTCCCTTTATTTACTTATTTTTTTAATGTATGTTATTGATTTTTCACAGAGAGGAATAGAGAATTAGAAACATCGATGAAAGAGAGACATCGATCAGCCGCCTCCTGCAGGTCCCCCACTGGAGATGTGCGTGCAACTAAGATACATGCCCTTGACTGGCATTGAACCTGGGACCCCTCAGTCCGCAGGCCGACGCTCTATCCACTGAGCCAAACCGGTTTTGGCTGTCCTTCCCTTTAGAAGTAATAACTCAATATTCCCCACACCACCGAACCCCTGGGCATTTCCCTGCGATGGAAGTGCAGATTTTGGTTAGATTTATTCCCCACAATCTGACAAACAAATGTCTTACCAACAGGTGTCGAATAGTGGCTACTTCTTGTGCATTAGATCCAGTCAACACAGTGTCACCAATGTCATGGACCAGTGTGATAGCTTGTGGGAGGGAAAGGGAATTAAGGTCCTCACAGACTAAATCACGGCATGGGAATGAGGGCTTGATATACTTCTGTGATGTAGGACAGTGACGGTGTATTTCTGGCTTTGCAAGAGCTTGGATAGGAGTCACCCCTGTTCAGCGCATGATAATCCACTGTCAGTCTCCAAGATCCACCTGTTTTCCGCACAGGCCGAATAGGTGAAGTGAATGAGGGTGTGGTGAAAGTCATTACCCCTACATAACTGAAGTCTTTGATGGTGACGATAATCTCTGACATTCCTCCAAGAATGAGGTGTTGCTTTTGATTTACTATTTTCCTAGCTAAAGGCGCTTCAACTGGTTCCTACATGGCCTTTTCTACTGTAATAACCTTCACCTCACAGGTCAGGGAATCCACGTAGAAAATTTGCCAGTTGCTGAGTGTATCTATTCCAAGTATGTATTCCAGAACTGGGGAAATAACCAACGATAGCTTTGGGGAATCCTGGGAGCACCGTGGGACATAGTTGAGGTAAAAGGACATTGATCACCTGCCCTCCGTTAGCCACTCCTCTGATTGGTGGCCCCAGTGACTTGTGCATCTCCTGGAATCGGTGTCGGTTCAGAGCTTGTGTCTGAAAGTCTTTGGAAAGTAATCTTTTTTTTTTTTTTTCACAATATAGAGTGACCCTGAAAAAAAGGTCACAGGTCTCTTTTAGGCACAGTTTGGAGAACGAGTAACAGTCTAGATTTGGGGGAAGGTGAGGGGTCCTTCCTCCAGAAAGCTCATCCTCCCTTTCATTCAAGGGGTCTGTAAACTGACTCAAGTGTGGGAATTGATGGAGGTGATGTTACTCTTGGTATTGGTGATTCAAATTAGGCTTCTGTTCACTTGACTTATAAACTCTTTCACTAAAAAATATCGGGTAAAATTCAGTAAGCTGCCTATCTATTTCTCTGCTGGAGGCATGATTATGATCAATAGTCGTCACTACTGTAGGTCTCTGTGAGCCAGGCTATTCTGATTATTGCTTTTCCTCCACCGTCCAATTTGCTAACCACATCCACCTTGTGTTTGGTGAGTAAGTGTGGCCATATGGTCCCTGCATCCCTGACATCCAATTATACCCTCTGTACTTAGGGGTCCACGTTTAGGGACAGCGGTTTCCACTGTAATTTCTGACGTATGGAGAAGAACCACACAGCTCTCCAGCGATGCTGGGGCTCCTTTTACACATTCATTTCTCCCAGTCCTAGTGATAAGCACATTCCTTTCAACACCCTCCCAGGCTGAGTATGTAGATCTCACATGATGAATCCACTCTAACGTTCTGGTGTCTCTAAGTGTTTGGCTACCTTCCTGTACAGTGTCATAAGGCTGCTCTGGCATTTCAAGGGCCACCTTTTGCTCCTTGTTTCAACCAACCAACCAAACAACCAACCAGAGTCTTTTTTAGCCCTTCAAGCTACAAGATTCAAGAAATAACTTCACAGTTAAGTGAGCAAGGTTTTTATTTTCTTTCCCAATAAAACTATTAATTAGTTAATAGAATAATCTTTTACTGGGTAGTAAAACGGGTGCTTTGAATATTCACTCTTCTTTTAGGAAGAAACAGTAAAACTTAGTCTGTGCTTTCTTTGTATTTTGGATGGATCATAAGATTTTTATATCACATAACATTTTCACTCAGGATCCTGTTATCTTTGCACATCTTTTCATAATCTCTAATCTATTTCAGTAAAAGGATTATTTTTGAAATGTTTAGAGTTCTTAATAGTTATTATTTGTTGCAGTGTTGGTTTTAAATGATACCACTCTGATCCAAGCCTGTCATTAGTTTTTCTTTCTTTTTCTTTTTTTTAAATATATTTTTATTGATTTTTTACAGAGATGAAGGGAGAGGGATAGAAAGTCAGAAACATCAATGAGAGAGAGACATCGATCAGCCGCCTCCTGCACGCCCCCTACTGGAGTTGTGCCCACAAGCAAGGTACATGCCCCTGACTGGAATTGAACCTGGGACCTTTCAGTCCACAGGCCGACTCTCTATCCACTGAGCCAAACCAGTCTCGGCGATTAGTTTTTCTATTTATATTCTTTCTAGGGACCCAGTGCACGAATTCATGCACATTGAAAGGACCTGTGAGCCACAAGGCTACAGTAGGCACAGGGGCGGGTCTCAGCCCATCCTCCAAGACCCCACCTGGCCCCTCCCGCTATGGCCCCCAGTACCCTGTCTGCTGGCAGCCCTACTCCCACTGCTGCCACCTCTCCCATGCACTGATAGCGCCAGCCCTGCTCACACCCACTGACGGCAGGGAGCTATGCAGCTGGCACCAGCAGTGGGTGTGAGCATCAGTGGGTATGAGTGGCAGCTGCTGCCCTTATCGCCCCTCAGGAGCAGGGGGAGAAGCCCTCAGAGGCTATCAGGGCCGGAAGCTGCCGCTCGCACCCACTGCTGGCACCGAGCAATTGGACTGGCACTGGGCACGGGCAGCAGGTGCGAGTACCATGCAGGACTGCAGCGTGTGGGAGCACAGAATATTCAGTAACCACCAGAGGCTCGCCCCCATGACAGTGACAAGTGCCCTGCCTTGATCTGGTGCCCCTGCTCACCTGCTCCACCATCCCACTACAGCCAACCTCCATCATGTTTTGCACACGCCCCTTAATGGCCAGCGCCCTTCATAGCAACTGATGGTTCAGTTCCATAGTTCTGTTGTTTCTGTTGTTCCATTGTTTGGTCTATTTGCATATTATTATATAGGATAAATTTTGCTTGCATCTTGTTACTTTTTGGCAATTCTTTTTAACACTCCCCTTGCCAACTTAGGCCCCAGATTCACCATAATAAAATACTCAGTATGGATTTTGTACCTAACTATTTTGGGTTTTGTACCTAACTATTTTGAGGGTTTTCTGGGAAACATCAAATATTTTCTCTCTTAAGTAAAGGAGGAAGAACACTAAAAAAAAAAAGGAGCATTTTTAATTAGTTTAATGCTATCGAGAGTACTGCCCTTGATATGAATCCCAGCATATGAGAAAAATTAACAAAAGAGGAGACTCTCAACTCCTCCTGGGTTACTCATGCACATGTAACTCCAAAATGTTGCCAATATGAGTCCAGGGTGGCATTGAAACCTACTGAAACTCATATGTTTTTTACCAAAAAATGGATCTGTTTTTTATCAAATAAATATTTTGTTTCTAGGTTTAATATAACTTTTCAACGGATGCCAATGACAGCACATATAACAGGATGAGTTAGAGAGGCTGGAAGGTTTTTCAGGCCTGTTATGTTAGCTTGGTAGGGCTGCCCTGGCAAACTCGGGGGCTGATGCATGAGAAATGGATTGCCTCCTGGTTCTGAGAGCTAGAAGTCTGAGATCATCATGTGAGCAGTGTGGGGTCCTTCTGAGCTGGAGAGAGAGTCTCTCCCGTGCTCCTTCCTTAGCTGCTGATAGGTTGCTAGCCATCGTTGGTGTTCTTTGTCTTCTGCCTTCACCTTCATGTGGTGTTTTCCCAAGTGTGTTTCTGTGTCCAATTTTTCTCTTTTTATAAGGCTAGCAGCCACCTCATCTTAACTACTTACATCTTCAATGACCGTATTTTGAAATAAGGCCACATTTTAAATGAATGCAGGGTAGGATTCCAGTATATGACTTTTTGGGGAGATAAATTCAACCCATAACAGCCCTCATGGTTATTATATATTCTTACTCTTAGTGTAATCATTGACTGCATTCCTATAAAAGTATTGTTTATGATACCTCATGAGAAAATTAAATTGACCTTTATTCTGATATGGTGACTTTTTATAATAATTTAACAGGAAATGCTTACTGTTTATCATCCAGGGGTAGTCTCGGCTTCTCCCTCACAAATGCGTAAATGAGTGCTTCACTGTGATGCACGTTACCACACATGGGAGATCTTGGTGAAATGCAGAGTTGGGTTCAGTAGACCTGGTGTTCAGGCTGAGACTCTGTGTTTAACAAACTCCCCAATGATGGTGATGTCTGAGAAGCATGTTATGAGTAGAATGACATAAATGTTTCTCTATAAGCCATGGATCAGAAATAAAACCATCTGGAAATACAAATAAAAAAAACAAATAAATTAAAATATGTCCACAGAGAAAGACTATACTAGTATCCTCTCTCTCTCTCTCTCTCTCTCTCTCTCTCTCTCTCTCTCTCTCTCTCTTCCTCTCTGAAATCAATGAGAGGGTCCTAGCAGGGTGCAGGATCAGGAGAAATGCCCACATGGAGTGTCTAGGAAAGGAAAGAGAGAGAGAGAGAGAGAGAGAGAGAGAGAGAGAGAGAGAGGTCAATGATGAGAGAGAATCATTGATCAGCTGACTCTTGCATGCTCTACACTGGGGATCAAACCTGCAACCCAGGCCTGTGCTCTGACTGGGAATGGAATCTTGACCTCCTGGTGCATAGATTGATGCTCAACCACTGAGCCACTCTGGCTGGGCATATACCTGGTACTCTTAACTGTTGCTGCTATTTATAGAGAATGAAATTATGTGACCAGATTTTTCATTATAACCTGACATTATCACTATGGACAGCTGCCAGATGTACAGAGAGACAAAGTCAAGGCTTTCCATTTATTTTAGCCCAGTAAGAAATGACTTTGAGAAAGAGGACTCATTAACCCAAGATCAGCAGAACAAGGATTAATTGTCTAGGACTTAATGAACTGTTTTAATTGTGGTTAATGTTCTACTTTCTAGCAGGCATATGAGAAACCCATTCCTTTGTTGTCTACCTTTAATCCTCAACTTAAAAGGTTTTATTTGTACTAAGTGTAATAAAATACTCTTTAAATGGTATATTATTTTAACAACTTAGACTTTAAAAAATCCCCCAAAAGTTATCAACTAATATACAACTATTTCTGTAAAAATAGTATTTCCTGCACTTCATCCAGCTGCACTATGTTATGCTTATCGACTCAGAGCATATGTTATGTTGTCATCATTAAGTATTGACAACTATAGGAAATTCTTGGCTTTGAAGTTTCAAAAGTCAAGTTCAAGGAATAGTACTTACTTGGAAGAATTGAAAGAATATACCATCTTTCAGAGTCCGGGGCCAGATCTGAATGCAAAGGAACAGTGTGCCCTGTCTCCCCACCCCACATCCTGATCCCAAGGCAATGTCCCAGAACTAATAAGGGTCCCTGAACCTAGCAGAGTGCAGGATCAGAAGAAATGCCCACATGGAGTGTCTAGGAAAAAGGTTCAAAGACAATTTTATAGGTTTCCATTATCTCCACAGTATGTAACCTAATAGATGGCTTCTCTCACTTCAGATGGGAAGACTGGAATACTTCCCTAGAGTTTAAGAGGAGCTTAAAATTAGCCACAAATAAGAATCTTGGACAAGGGACATGCATGAACAAGCTACATGGATAGAGGACACATGAATGAGGAGAAGAAAGGTCAAAGTGCATCTCAGCAGATGACAGCAGAGGCAGGTGACAACAGAGGACCAGATTTCTCACCCCTCCAGGCTTCACCATCACTCCCTCCCAACGCATTTCCAAGGAGAAGAAGCTTAAGTTTCAAAGGAGAAACCAAGAAGATGGCGGCATAGGTAGACACCTAAACTGCTGCCTTGCACAATTTCAAAAGTATAACTATATGACAAAACGGGCATCATCCAGAACCACAGGAAGGCTGGCTGAGTGGAAATTCTACAACTAGAAGGAAAGAGAAAAGCACACTGAGACTTAGAGGAGCTGCAGGAGGCAGAGTTACTGAGACACACACATGGAAAAGACTAGCAACTGACTGTGTGGCTGGCTTTCTCAAGTGAGAGGGAGACAAAAGCTCCTGATGGCACTGAACTCCAGTTCCAGGTGAGACTCTGGAGACCCAGACTCATTCTGGGAGAAACTGGATTGTCTGGCAGTGGGCAGAACTCGAGGGCAGCATCTCTCAGAGGTGTTTGCAGAGATTACCACAGGATATTGAGACACAGGGCCTATTAAGGAAGGACTGACAGGAAACCAATGCTGTCTGCTCAGCCCTGAGACTCCACCCCATCCAAGCTGAGCACAGAGGCTTTTGCAAGTCTTGTCTCATAAGGGTGTCTCCAGCACAGATGTTCCCCCAGCATGGACACAGCTGATCCTCACAGCCAATTGGCCTGGAGGTCAATTCCTCCCAGTGATACCACAACAATCAAGGCTTAACTATAACAAGACTGTGCACACAGCCCACAAAGGGGTGCACCAAGAGTGTCCACCTCAGGTTACTGAGGAGGCTGAGCCACTGGTCCCTATAGGACACTTAGCACACAAGGCCACTCTATCAACTCAGGGAAGCAGCCAAAATTCGGAGACAAATAAATGGATCACAAATGAAAGAAATGGAGGAAAGCAAGTCACTGAATATAGAGTTTAAAACCACGGTTATAAAGTTTTTCAAGAATTTTCTAGAAAAGGCCAATAAATTTAGCAAGACTCTTGAGGATATGAAAAAGGACCAACTAGAAATTAAGCATACACTGACTTAAATAAAAAATATTTTAAAAAATATATATTTTATTGTTTTTTTTTACAAAGAGGAAAGAATAGGGATGGAGAGCCAGAAACATCCATGAGAAAGAGACATAAGCCGCCTTCTGCACGCCCCCTACTGGGAATGTGCCCGCAACCAAGATATATGCCCTTAACCAGAATCGAACTTAGGACCTTTCAGTCCCCAGGCTGATGCTCTATCCACTGAGCCAAACCGGCTTTGGTGAAATAAAAAATATTATACAGAGATCTAATAACAGACTAGAGGATCGCAAGAATCAAGTCAAAGTTTTGAAATACAAAGAAGCAAAAAAACATTCAATCTGAAAAGCAAAAAGAAAAAAGAATCCAAAAATATGAAGGTAGTGTGAGGAGCCTTGGGACAACTTCAAGTGTAGCAACATCAGAATTATGAGGGTGCCAGAAGAAGAGAGAGAGCAAGATTCTGAAAACCTATTTGAAGAAATAATGACCAAGAACTTCCCCCACCTGGTGAAAGAAAGACAATCCAGGAAGCGCACAAACCCCATGTAAAAGGAATCCAAAGAAGACCACACCAAGACACATCATAATTAAAATGCCAAGAGCAAAAGACAAAGAGAATATTAAAAGCAGCAAGAGAAAAACAGTTAGCTACCTACAAGGGAGCACCCATAAGACTGTCAGCTGATTTCTCAACAGAAACTATGCAGGCCAGATGGGAGTGGTAAGAAATATTCAAAGTGATGAATAGCAAGAACCTACAACCCAGCAAAGTTGTCATTCAGAATTGAAGGGCAGATAAAGAGCTTCACAGATATCAAAAAGCTAAAGGAGTTCATCACCACCAAACCAGTATTATATTAAATGCTAAAAGGTATTTTTTTAAGAAAAGGAAGAAGAAGAAAAAGGTAAAGATAAAAATTATGAATAACAAATACATATCTACCAACAAGTGAATCTAAAAATCAAGTGAATAAAAAAATCTGATGAACAGAATAAACTGGTGAATATAATAGATTCAGAGGCATAGAAAGGGAATGAACTGGCAATTCTTGGTGGTGGTGCGGGGGGTTGGAGTGTGGGAAGAGATTGAACAAAAATCCTACACCTATGGATGAGGACAGTGGGGTGATAAGGGCAGAAGGTGGGGTGGGAATTTGGTAGAGGGGAGCTATGAGGGGGGAAAAAGAGGAACAATTGTAATAATCTGAACAATAAAGATTTATTAAGTTAAAGTATCAGAATGAAAACTGAAAAAAATGCATTGCAAATTAAATTATTTTGACACTATCATTCAGTAACATAAAAATGTTTAAGGCTGGAAGTTTTACTTCATTTTAATAGACATTAAGTAACCTTGCAAATTGGAATACTAAGAAGTCATTAATTAGCATTTAATAAAAATATGCTGCTCAGAAAAAAAAAGAAGCTTAAGTTTCTTCACAGACCAGAAGGCAATTTGTAAAAGAAACCAAATTCAACTATGAATCATAAGCGAAGCTATTACTTGCACTAAATCCATAGTCAGAGAGTATAGCCAATTAACTTAAATAGTTTCCCTTTACATTTTGCATTGATCTCCCAGCACCTAATGGCATGTTCCACATACAGTGTGCACTCTGTAACTCTCTAACGCAGTGCATCGATTCACTTGCCTGTATGTTTGTACAACTATCTGAGGACATACCTCTTTCTTCCCACACTCCAGTGGTTGCCACTAGCCACACATGGCTATTGAGGACAAGAAATGTGGCTAGTCTGAATTGAGATGTGCTGTTTAATACACACGTGACATTTAAAAAAAATATTTTTATTGACTTTTTACAGGGAGGAAGGGAGTTAGAAACATCGATGAGAGACATCTATGAGCCACCTCCTGCACGCTCCCTACTGGGAATATGCCCGCAACCAAGGTATATGCCCTTGACCGGAATCAAACCCGGGACCTTTCAGTCCACAGGCCGACGCTCTATCCACTGAGCCAAACCGGTTTTGACCACACGTGAAATTTTGAGGACTTAGCAAAATAATAAGAAAGCAATCTATCACATGATATTTCTGTAATTATTGCACACGGATGGTATTTTAGACATACTGAGTTAAATAAAAATATATTATTAAACTGCAAATGCACTATTTCTTTTCACTTTTAAAAATGTGCCTGCTAGGAAATTAAAATTGTCCAATGTGACTCACATTTTATTTCCATTGGACAATACTGCTCTTCGTGCTCATTCATGCTGATCTCGTTTACTTTTGCCAGAGCAATCACCATCACTGCTTAATTTTTTCCATATGGAAACTAATCAGAATTAGAATTTAATTTTTCCATCTGGACACTCGGTGATTATATGTCTAGCATTTCCTGACAGGGTATACTGAAAATTACATAGAAAAAAAAAAAGAGATGTCTTACATCTCATTTCCTGATAATTGGGAATGATCAGTCTGTAATTTGTACAAAAAAGAAACAGATTTTCCTTTTAAAGTAATTAATACCTCTGATATTTACTTTAAAATGCTTGAGTAATTGGATATAATTAAGACATTTTCACAAGTGAAATAGGCATCAAAACAATAAGAAAAAATTCCGATGTTTCAAATTTCGTTAGATTTATTTATCCAGTTCATAATTTTACATATGTAGTGATATAAAAATAGAACAGTTTTATTTACCCAGGGGCTATTTATTAAAGTATAAGGAAACTACAGGGGCAGTGCATTAATGAGCGCTAATATATCACCTGATATGCTACACTTTAGTCGTGATGGTGGCCATTAACAAAGGAACTGTGACCTTCATTTTGATCACGGTCAACTGGGTGTCTCACAGGCTTCTCAAACTAGTGTATCCAATAAAGTACCCAACAATATGCCATGCTGTCCAGGCAAAGTCACATGCCAAGACCCCGTTTCTTTCTTTATTTTTTATTTTTAAATATATTTTTATTAATTTTTTACAGAGAGGAAGGGAGATAGATAGAAAGTCAGAAACACCGATGAGAGACTTTGATCAGCCACCTCCTGCACGCCCCACTGTGGAGATGTGCCCCAAAACAAGGTACATGCCCCCGACCGGAATCGAACCCAGGACCTTTCAGTCCACAGGCCGACACTCTATCCACTGAGCCAAACCGGTCTCGGCCGTTTTTTAAATTTTTAAAGTGAAGATAAGCGAGGTGCTGCTAGGGCTGACATGGGGGATGCTGGGAGTGAGGAAGAGAGAGTAGATATAATAAATCTTGAAGAAGCTCAACAAGAGGATAATAAGATGAAAGGAGCTAAAAATAGGATGTTTTATTCTTTTCTTTAAAAAATATTGTTAAGTTAAATATGCATTGTGCTAAATATTGGGGATAGAAAAATGAAGGAAGCAATTTCTGTCTGGTGGGGAAGAGAGGTAATACATTATAATGAGTTTGAAAAGTTAAGATGGCCCAGCAGGAGTGGCTCAGTGGTTTAGTGTCAACCTATGAACCAGGTGGTCACTGGTCCTTTCCTGTCAGGGCACATGCCCTGGTTGCCGGCTCCATCAGTGGGCTTTCTCTCAATATTGATGTTTCTCTCTCTCCCCCTCTCCCTTCCTCTCTGAAAAATACATATATGGAACGGTGACCTGATTCATAGATTGACACCAAACCACTGAGCCACTCCTGCTGGGCCATCTTGACTTTTAAAATTCATTTTAATGAATCACCCATCTTCCCCACCAGACAGAAATATATATATATTTATCGCAAGATAAATTTGCAGCAAGGTTCACAGAATACATTAGAGAAAATATAGAATCCTTTCGTTTATTAAAGAGCATTTCTTGAGTCCTCACTGCATGGTGCGAGCAGCATTCTAGTGAAGGTGCTTCTGGGTTTAGAAATCCGGGTGGTAAGGAGGATGGAGCTCCGGGGGTGTTCAGAAAACGCCAGTTGTATCCTTAGCTGTTACCCGAGCAAAAAAATTAAGGCTGGCCACAGAGGAGGACTCCAGAAAGAAACGCAGCGGACAGGTCAGGAAGGGCGTGGGCTCTTTACTATGACACCCTAAGTGGCTGGCTTTTGGCGGAGTCGCAAGGGAAATAAATGCAGCGTCACTTTTATTAAAACGATCTGTAGTCACAAAACCACACGCTTTTCTTTTATATATATATATAATTTTATTGATGTCAGAGAGGAAGGCAGAGGGAGAGATAGAAACATCCATGATGAGAGAGAATCATGGATCGGCTGCCTCCTGCAAGTCCCCCACTGGGGATCAAGCCCACAACCCAGGCATGTGCCCTTGCCCGGAATCGAAGCTGGGACCTTTCGGTTGGCAGGCCGAGGCTCTTATCCACTGAGCCAAACCAGCGAGGGCACGCTTTTCATGATTAACATACTAGGAGCCCTGCACACCAATCCGTGCGCCAGTTGCTCGCCAGTAGCTGGCTGCTACCCCTCCCTCCCATAGCACCCCCCCCCAAGTCCTCTCGTCCCTCTTCCCCCATCCCTACCCCTACCCGCCTCCCATAGCTTGCAGCTCTGGCCCCTCCCGTAGCCCTCCCCTGCCGGCAGGTAGCTCTCTGCCCCAGCCTCCTGCTCATCCACGGTCCTCTCACAACGCTGTCATTTGCATAGCGCATCTTCATTATATGGGGTGGCTGCACCGTGTAGCTGATGCAATGCAATAGCATATTAATTAGTGAGACAGGACGAAACGACATCTCACAGCTGGGCTGGAGGCGTAGGCTCTCTCCCCCTGAAGATGCTGGAGGAGTTCATGGTCCTTGGCTCTCAGGCGACCCAGGTCAAGACACCTGGACAGCACGGACCACTTTAAGCGGCCAGAGGAGAGCGAGAGGTACGTTCGCGGACTGGGGAACGGCTGCGATGTAGGGGTCCGGAGCCCGTGCTCGGTTCCGCTCCCGATCTCCCAAACGCGCCCCAGCCGGCGCCTTTCCCGCCACCCGCCAGCGAGCCTCCAGCTGCCGGAGCTGCCCTTTTCACTTCCGGCGTCCTGTTGCCAGGACAACCCTCTTCCGCCCGCGCGGCCGCGGCCTCCCCGCTATTGGCTTAGAGGACGTAACGTGCGTCTGACGTCAGTGCGCGGCGCCGCGGGGACGGAGACTCCCGGGAAGCCGTGTTTGCCGCACGCTCGGCGCAGCGGGCCGAGAAGCGGTGGCTGGTGGCCGAGCGGCGCCGGTCCGAGGCCCCCTCCGGGGCGGCGGCGGGGTGCGGGGCGCCGCGGGAGAGACGTGCGGTAGGAACGAGCCCCCGGGGCCGGGTGCGGGGTCCCGCGACGCCGCCCGCGCTCGGGGCCTCAGCGGCCTCCTCGCCTCGCTGGCCTGTTGCTAGGGCCGCCGCGCCGCGTTGCGAAGGAGCCTGGTGACGCGGTGAGCCCGGAGCGCGCCCCAACTTCCGGGTTGGACTGGAGCCCCCAAAAAGAGCCTTCGTTCGTCTTAAGTGAGCGCTGCCTTTCCCTGCGCCCCCTTTTAAGAAACCTGTTTCTCTCCCTTCCATCCTCCCCCCTTCACCCTACACACATGCGTCTTCATTTTCCAACGTGGACCACACCCTGGCCCTGAATGGGCCGAAGGTATTAATCGATGTGCGGCATTGGAGGAGGAGGAGAGGCTAAAAAAAAAAACTGGAAAGCGAATTTAAGAGCCTTAATACTGGCTCATTAGTTTACCATATGGTGAAAGGGGGGTTGAGAACGGTGGGTATTGGGCTCTGTCGCTGTCCCGTGGAATGTAAGGAACCTCAAGATGCAGCATGACATCTTCTTTAGTTGGGTGCCTATTATTGCACTTTTGGGACTTTCTAAATATTAGGGAAGAGAGAAAATAATGTGGCGTCTGCCCCTGAGCATGTAGCAGTTTCGTGCAGTGGTTTCAGAGCAGGGTGTCGCAGAAAGTGCAAATAGAGAAAGAGAACTTCTGAGCTATCTTAAGCAATAGGGGGAAGGTATGCTTTTCTTGCGTGGACACAGATGCCTGCAGCCTCTGTAAATTACCTGCAGCAGCCAGAACCGGTGTGGCTCAGTGGATAGAGCGTCGGTCTGCGGGCTGAAGGGTCCCAGGTTCGATTCCGGTCAAGGGCATGCGCCTTGGTTGCTGGCACATCTCCAGTAGGGGGCGTGCAGGAGGCAACTGATCCATGTCTCTCATTGATGTTTCTGACTTTCCCTCTCCCTTCCTCTCTGTGAAAAATAAATAAGATATATTAAAAAACAAAATTACCTGCAGCAGCGAAGGAAACCAAAGGGAAAAGTGAGCGTCCTCCAGGGGAGCCCTAATTCTTTGTTCTCTGATATTGTGAGACAGTTTAGGTGTTCTGGTGAAGTGGGTTTGTGGATTCTAGAATCTGTTTAGAATCTTTATATTGTTTTATACAAGAATGAAGATCTTGCCGAGCCAGCTGTAGCTCAGCGGTTGAGCATCTACCCAGGAACCAAGAGGTTATGAGTTCGATTCCTGGTCGCCCAGGTTTTCAGGAATCAGCCAATCAATGATTCTCTCTCATCGATGTTTTCTATCCCTCTCTCCTCCTTTCCTCTCTGAAATCAATAAAAAATATATTAAAAAAAAAGAATAGAGATCTTCTACCATTTATAAAACAAAGCAATTCTTTATATTTCACTTCTTTCCAATATTACTCCTTTACACCACCCTCTTCATGTTATTTAATGAAAAAGCACTCAAAAGGGTGGTTTGACCTAAGATAAATTAAGCATAATTGGAGAGTCCTGCAAAGAAACAGGGGAGTAATCAAGTAGAAATAGGAAGGATCTTGAGCTTGAAGCTGGGCCTAAAATACCAGCAGGCAGTTGGGTATGAGTTTGGGCGTGTGTGATGGAGGATTCCTCTGTAGAGTTTTAAATTTAGAAATCATTTGATGAATCGGGAAATCGTGGGCTATGAACTAGACGTCTTTAAGAGGAAAGAAGGAAATACAGAAGAGGGAGAGGTGAACCACCCTTCGCTGGTGAGCAACTTGATACCTGATCATGTTTCTTCAACAACAGCCTTGATCAGCTTGATTTGATTCTCTCTTTTAGGAGATGCGGAAACCAAGCTTAGGGAGGTTAAATACTCTGCCTGAATTAAACCTCATAATCGGTAGAGATGAGATGCAAACCGAGATCTGAGCCCAGAACTCTTTCTACCTCATTACACCATGTTGGACACAGCTGTAGGGCTGCGTGTAGGAAGCAAAGGAAAAAGAAGCAGCAGCCGTCTAAGTTTTTCTGCCTGATGGGCCAGAAAACTGGTGGCACCTTGAATTAAGGGTTTGTAATTAAATGTGTGCAATAACCTCTGGTTTGGTTGTGTTCAGTAGAGAGAGCTTGTGGTACTTTGAGTAAAAAAGTTCCTTATGTGATTGAAAAAATAGACTTGGTGTGCAGGAACTTTGGAAATTTAGAAGCCAGAGAAGATGAGACCATAGGGGATGAAAAAAAATGTTTGCTTTTATACATTGTGTTTTGTAGCTTGTTTTTAATTTGTTGTTACTGATATTATTGAAATTTATATAATATTTTTCTCATTAGTGTTTCCAGGCATTTTGCTCCTTACAATAACTTTTCTGTATGTCTTTTACTGTATTTTCTACTCTTATTCTGCTTTAGTCTGTATATCGTTAGTGAATTTTCCTCCTTAAAAATTTGTGACATCAAGTTTCCTGTAACTTGCAGGAGTGACGGGAAGCAATGCAGAAATCAGAGTGCCATGGAGACACACAGTTGAGAAACAGAGTGACAGGTACCCAGCATTGTTTTTTAAAGGAAGAGGTGTCATTTTATATTAATGACACATTCTGTTACACACAGGAATGCGGGGTAACCTTTATAGTTTTCACCTTTTCTTGTTGTTGTTGATTTTCTGTGTTTTTTTTTTTTCCTAGGTAATGATGATCAAAGGACATCATCAAGTCCACAGAGAAAGCCTAGGACTACAGTTCAACGAAGCAAATCCTCATCCTCATCGTCAGCCAGTTCTCCAGATGCTGCGATAAAACTCCATCCTCGACCAAGTGATAAACTTAACCCTAAAACGATTAACCCGGTAAGTACAAAAGACATTTCTGACTCAGTACATTTTTCTAAGTGGTATGTAACTAGCATACTATTGAACCATTGGAATTCTGTCTTAAGTCTCTTTTGTTAGTTTTGAGGGAAGGGCATAGGATAATGATGGTGAAGAGTGGAGAGGATGTGGGAGTGGAGGTGAGAAGGTGTAAAATTGTTATTAACCAGTTTTGGTCTCTTCTGTCCTTCGTGGATAAGTTTTTAGAATACAAACTAAATTGCTTTATTTTTTATTTGCTATGGTTATTTGACTTCCTAACACCATTGAGTAAACTTGTACTTAATTGCCACGGAATGAATTATATGCTTCCATAGTTGCGTAAAGGTCTCTAACCATTTTTCTGTGGTCTATAAATTTTCCCCACCAGAAATCTTAACTATAATACTAGCCTCCTTTTGCCTTTTCAGAGCAATTTAACAAACATGAGGTTTGGGCACATAAAAGTACATAATTGTGTTTAAATTAATGAATTATCCAAAAATGAACACACCTGTGCAACAACCCCAGGTGTTTGGCTGATAGTGGTTTCAGCCCTTGAAAGGGATTATGAGGATAGCTAATACTCTGATTTTGTCGGCAGGTAAAACATAGCAAATACCTAAGCAAGGATATAATGGAAGTATGCAAGGGCACAGGACATTATCTGACCTAGAAAAGAAAAACAAAAAATAGTTTGAGTATCTGTCTTCCTTTGCTTCTTTCTATAACCTATACATTGGCCAGGAAATTGAAACCCTAAAGGATATCTTCTTGTTATTGCTTCCTTTACAACATATTTAATTGAGGGAATTTGCAGCCCTAATTTGCCTTAATTTTTTTCCCAGTGTAAGCAACACTTTTCCAGTTAATTTCCTTATCTGATATCCTTACTTGAAAACAATCTTTAAAACATAATTCTCTTAGCAGGAATTATAACTTGATGAATGAAATATTACTGCTGTGAATTACTATACAAAATTACTACTATGGATTGAGCTTTGCAAATGAATCTTTTATTATGACATTTTATTTTAATGAAATTTCATATATGTATTTTTACTGGAAACGTTTTACTAGAGGGAAAAGGACTAATTGTAAACTTAAGCTTGTATATTTCGAATTACTGCATATTATTAAAAATGTTTGTAGCTATTGATCTGTAATAAGTTTCTATTTTGTAATTTAAACAACTGTTTCTTTTGTACCATATTGCAAAATATTTACTTTGGTGCCTTTAAATCTCTGATCAATTATATTGAAACTATGTTTGCTGTGATTGTTTAACTGTTATGATGGATCATCTCTTAAATTGCCTTTGAGAGTAGGTTCAGAATTAACCTATTCTTAAGATAATAATATAGCAAAACTAAAAGTAGTGAACTTATGTATCTAAGCATACATATCTGGTCCTGTTTGTGAGAGTCTCCAGCTCTCACCCCTGTCCAATGGCAGCCTTTAATTTTTATGGAGATATAAAGCCCGTTTGGGAAATGACAAATTCTCTGACCATCCGGAATATGTATAATTAGCTGGAGGACTAGTAGGAAATGTACTAAAGGCTAAAAACAAATAGACTTTCCCTCACATAACACTTTCTTCATCTGCTTCTACTTTAGACAGAATAGGGACGGGATGGAAAGATGTTATTATATTTATGATATTTATATTTGTCTATGTTTTATGTATTATATACATGGTTTCAGGCATCTTCACGCCTTCTGAAACAAGATAGGGGTGCAAAGAAAATATAGAAAGTGTGTTTGTGTGTTCAGTCCTGAGAACTGATAAATTTTCTCCATTGCGCTGAGTAGAATGATGCACTGGAAAGTTGGAAGGTGCTTGAAAGTCAGAGTGTTTGTTTGCCTCTGACCTGAGCAGGATTAAAATTGATTAGATATCACAAAGTGGAGGTGATCGTCATGTCATATTTATTGTGTTTGTGTCACATTTTATTTCAGTTTGGCGAACAGTCACGAGCTCCTTCTGCATTTGCAGCTGTTTATTCTAAAGGTGGTATTCCTTGCAGGTAAAATCAATACAGGTCATAACGTACCATGTTATTCAAAATAATTGAGTAAGATCAATATGGTATTCAGTTTAAATTTTATTGCAAGTTTTATTTACAAGGGAGGTTGAACTAAAGGTGACTTACACTTTGGGGCTATTGGATTGGTATCCTGGGATATGGTTGAAGAAAATAATTTTAATTCCAAAATAGAATTACCTATAGATATAATAGGTTTGAAGTCATGGTTTCCTACATATTATAAAATAATAGCAATATGGTTATATTCCAAAAAAGTATGTATGTGTTAGATAATCACTGCTTTTTATATAACTACTAGAGGCCCGTGCACGAAATTGTTCATGGGTGGGGGATGTCCCTTATCCCAGCCTGCACCCTCTTCAATATGGGATCCCTCGAGGGATGTCCAACTGTCCATTTAAGTCCAATCCCAGTAGAATCGACCTAAAAAGGCAGTTGTACATCCCTCTAACAATCCAGGATTGCTGGCTCCCAACTGCTCACCTGCCTGCCTTCCTGATTGCCCCTAACTGCTTCTGCCTGCTAGCCTGATCACCCCCTAACCATTCCCCTGCCAGCCTGATTGATGCCTAACTGCTCCCCTGCCAGCCTGATTGCCCTTAAGTGCACTCCCCTGCAGGCCTGGTTACCCCTAACTGCACTCCCCTGCAGTCCTGGTCCCCCC
>PVJN01002917.1:0-20852 GCA_004026805.1 Lasiurus borealis | reverse complement strand
TAGATAGGATTAGAAGCTCAGTGTACTAATTCTTGCATGGGTGGGATTAGGATGGGCTGGTTGGGGGAAGGGGACTTGGGAGATTGGCTGGCCGGCCCCTCCCCCCTGGTTGAACTCCCAGTGGAGGGGACAATTTGCATATTAGGCATATATATGTGTGTGTGTGTGTGTGAGTGTGTGTGTGTGTGTTATATATTACACACACACACACACACACACACACACTAGAGGCCCAGTGCACAAAATTCATGCATGGCGGGTGGTGTCCCTCAGCCCAGCCTGGACCTTCTCCAATCTGGGACCCATCAATCAGGCCCAAACAGGCAGGCAGACATCCCTCTCACAATCCAGGACTGCTGGCTCCTAACTGCTCTCCTGCCTGCCTTCCTGATTGTCCCTAATCACTTCTGCCTGCCAGTCTGATCACCCCCTAACCACTGCCCTGCCAGCCTGATTGATGCCTAACTGTACCTCTGCCGGCCTCTTTACCCCTAACTGCCCTCTCCTTCAGGCCTGGTTCCCCCCAACTGTTCTCTCTTGCAGACCTAGGTCACCCCCAACTGCCCTTCCCTACAGGCCCAGTCACTCCCAACTTCCCTCTTCTGCCAGCTTGGTCACCCCTAACTGCCCTCCCTTGCAGGCTTGATAGCCCCCAGCTACCCTCCCTTCAGGCCTGATTTCTCCCAACTGCCCTCCCCTGGTGGTCTGATAGCCCACAACTGCCCCCCTTTGCAGGCCTCGTCCCTCCTAACTGCCCTCTCCTTGCCATTTTGTGGCAGCCCTCTTGTGTCCACATGGGGGAAACCATCTTGTGTGTTGGGGTGATGGTCAATTTGTATATTACTCTTATTCCATCGCTGGGGGCAACCCAAGCCTCCTGTTCTCTCCAGCTCTGTGGCTGCCACCATTTTTATTGGGATTTATTTATCTTCTGTAATCAAAATGTAGCCTTGGGTGGAGCCAGGGCCACCAGGGTGGGTGGGAAGCTTGGTTTCCTCTATTGCTGGGGAAATGCAAGCCTCCTGCTTGCTCTGTGGCCACAGCCATCTTGGTTGGGTTAATTTCCATACTTGCTCCTGATTGGCTGGTGGGCATGGCTTGTGGGCATAGTAGATTTGCATGTTTCTCTTTTATTAGTGTAGATGAATATTGTTTGTGTTACATTCACTGGTTTTATATTTTAGGTTGGTCCATGGTTCAGTAAAACACAGATTACAGTGGGATTCTCCTCCTGAAAATCTTTCCTTTGATCCTCTTCTTATTACTTTAGCTGAGGTAAATCAATACTCCATCTCCCGAGGGGGAAAATCTCTTACAATTGCAGTAAAAGTTATTTGATAACTCAGTAAAAAATCTCATTTTTTACTTTTGAAATCAGAGCCAAACAATAGGTATTAAAACACTATACTCTCTTAGGAACTAAATATAATTGGCATATGATTATTAGAAACTAATCAGATTTATAAACATGAAATTAGACTATAGGAATTTGTAGGTGAATGGTTGAAATATTCATACTTAACTCCAAGTATAAAAATACTTAGAATCATACCATGGAGAAAGACTTTTGTTGAACTAGTCAAATTAGGAGAACATCACTGGTTTAAAAATAACTACATCAGATAACAAAGAGTAGTTGGTCTCTCTGTACAACCAGTCCTATTTAACACTGTATTTCTTAGGAAACTCATATTAACTACTTAATGTTATTTTGTAGAATTCTCCTGGGTTTTGCTTACCTGTACATCTTATGTAACACATCATAGAGATGTTTTTATATATTTTCTAAAAGAACTTCAGATAGGTTCCTTTATATTATTTAACATTTGTGTCAGGAAAACAAATTGTAAAATCACGGTAAAGGGTCCACTAATTATGCATGCATAGAGTGCTGTTTATAAATACACATTGTAGACTCACTCATTGTGTTTCAGGCAGTGTTTAGGAGTTTGTACAAAATGCCTTTAGAATCCTAGTCAGTTCTTCCCTTCCCTTTCCTTTTTATTTATTTTTGTTTACATTTCCTCTCTCTTTTCTCTCTGCCTTTCTTTTCTTTTTTAAAATTCCCTAGATATATTTTTTGCCCCTCCTCTTTTCCTTTTCCTTTTTTTCTTTTAATTTTTTTCTTATTGTTTTTTTCCTCCCTTCCTCCCTCTCTTCTTTCCTGTAAAGATCCTTTCTGTCTTATATATTTCTTTTATTCCACAATTTATCTGTTTATTTAAAATTGCAATTACTGAAATTATATATCATGATTAGTAAAATAATAATAAACTTGATTTTCATTTACATGAGTAAGGATTCAGTTTTTCTTATTAGCATAAATCATGTGTTTTTTTTTGTTTGTTTGTTTTGTCTTTGGCAGGGTCTGAGAGAGACTAAACATCCGTACACCTTTGTTTCCAAGGAGGGTTTTAGGGAATTACTCTTGGTCCACGATGCTCCGGAAAAAACTGTGCCTTTGCTTCCTAGACTGAGTCCTGTGCTAAAGGCGGCCCTGGTATGTGCTTTATTCTTTGGACTTGCTCTGGTCTGTTTAAGATATTTTATGTCTTCCACATTATATGCAAATGAGCTTTTTACCTGTGATTCTGACACGTATGCACAATTAGGTCACTGTTCTTCAGGGCCAGATGGTTACTTACTTACAAACACTGTTAAGAGGATGTACTAAAAGGAAAATGGGCCGTTTTGAGTCATTAGAGATAGTAATGAGCCTCAAAGCGGTCTTTCTGCAGGCTGCGATAGATCTTAGTTAATGTTTCAGTCAAGCTGAAAATTTGCGTGTTGCTTCTACATGTCCTGCATTAAAGGCTATTTTTAAAATTCTGGGTTTGGTTGATTGTCTTCTAATGCGAATATTCACTCTCTTTTTTCTCCCCCGGCTCCTCCTTTCTCCTTCCTTTTTCTCTTCTTTCCCTTCCTCTCCTAAAACTCCTGACCAATCACACACCACAGGCCCATGCGGATGATGAAGTGTTTGAAAGAGGATTGAATGCTCTGGTGCAGTTGAGTGTCGTCGTGGGTCCTTCTCTAAACGACCACCTGAAACATCTGCTCACCAGTGTAAGTACGGGGAAGATTAGAGAAACATCTGCTCACCAGTGTAAGTACGGGGAGGATTAGAGAGCAGCTTGAATGTGTATCATGCACTGTCTGTACCTCTTCGTAATGGAATGGTGTCAAATGATTCAAAATCTCAACAAAAGAAAACCAAAAAACTCATCATCCTAACCAAAGTCACTGTAGCAGTGCATAAAACATTTTACTAAGGAGAGTGTACTCTAAACATTTTCAGTGGAAAACACCTCTGCGAGCAGAATTTAGGGATGCAAAGCACCCAAATGAATGAGCCATGAAATGGGATCATGCCCATGATGATTAGCTAGGAAGTATAAGCAGAATTTACCCACCCTCTTGTGTAAAATATAGGCTTTTTAGCTTTTTGGTTTGTAAGCATTTTGGTGAGTGTAGCACCCTGGATGAGACATTTTCCTGTTGCATGTAGTTCAGTTCTTACCACAGTTATACCCTGGGACACTGAGCCACCCTTAGGTTGAATAGTTTACAGATAGCACTCATGTTGCTCAGAACATTTGTTACTCATGTTAGTTTATTACTGAGAGGATTGACATCGACAAAGGGAGGAGCTGCAAAGAGCAGGGGCCAGGTCAGGCAGGTGGCACTTCCTCTCAGTGAAGTGATGCAGACAGTGCTGGCTATTTCAGCAAGGGCGAGTGGCAGTGCGCATGCCATATGCCAGCAGGGCAAGCTGCCCTGAGCGTTGGGGGTCTGTCCACGGGCATGGTGCACTCCCTGCGTGGGTGACCTTAGCCTCCAGTCTCTCCCTGAGCTAAGCTGACACCCTGTGGCCTACAGACCCCACCCAGATCACATTGCAGACACAGACTCTCTGGTGTGATAGTCTGTGCTTACGTCTTACCTGGCAGGACGTTTCAAGGGCTTAGGAGTTACCATTCAGGAGCCAGGACAAGGCCAGATCTTTCCTTCGGCTGGCAGTCCTTCACTGCATGCACTGAGACAGAGATTCGAGTCCCGTCCGGGCTACCCCACAGCTAGGATGTCTGCGTGCCCCTCTCTAAGTCAGAGCTGAGGCATGCATGTGGGTTATAGTTCCATTGGTTTTCCTGGGACCCACCTACCTGGGAGATCCTAGAATGCAGGTCAGTTCAATACAGGTTATAACGTACCATGCTACTCAAAGTAATTGACTAAAATCAATACAGTATTCAGGTGAAATGGATTGAAAATTTTATTTCCTGGGGAGGTTGAAATAAAGGGTTCAGGCTCTGCATGAGTGCTGCAGGCATTGTGCGGAGCACAGTTAGAGGTCTGCATTGTGTGATTTCCCTCTTTGCTCTGGGATTCTCCTCTCTCACCTGGACTCTCCCTGCAGTCATTCCACCTGCAGTCAGAGGTCCTTTCTGGACACACGTGCTCTTGTGGTTCCTAGTCGGACTCCCCTCTTACTGTTTAACATGTAGATGCTCTGTTGTCTCTTCCCATTTTTGCTATTGAAGCACACGTGTTTAGAGACTTAGCTTTTCATCATAGTTCCCCAAATGCTCTTGCAAATTACCAAATGGAAAAGTATGCAATTTCATAGAAAACTTACTCTGGATTCCACATTGTAGCATATTTTATAGGCTTGGTATTATTTGAAATAATTAAATGGATTTATTGCCCTGGCAAATAGAGTGGCATCTATTTCAATGATATTTTCTAAAAGAAGCGTAAAACAAGTGGTGTTTGTACTATTTGTATTTACACAATAAAGACTCAATGCCATTGTTTCTAGTTAGCCTACTTTTTAGTGAAGCTTTACTTATGCTTAAGGTAAACATTACTACTTTTTAAAGTCATTTCATTCCCCCAATCTTATTATTACAGCTATTCAAGAGACTGAGGGACAAGAGGTTCAAAGAGCCGATCACGAATGCATTGCAGAAGCTGGAGCAGCATGGTGGAAGTGTAAGTAGGACAGTCTTCTTTCATTCATATTGCACATCGGACTGTATAATGTATACCTCTTCATTGGCAAGTCACCATGTGGAGCTGAGGGTACTCTCTCCATGTGAGGCCTGAGTTTCTGTCTTCCTGAGCATAGGGTCGCAGGAAGATAGAAACTCAGGTTTCTGAGCATAGGATTCTGCCCTGCGTTGTGTGAACTCAGGGCCTGTACGCCTCCGCTGTGCTTACTGTGTGCACTTGGGTGGGGCAGCTTTACGGCTTGTTTTCTTTACTTGGGATGTTTTTGCTTTGACCATTTAAAAGTTCATAAAACTGAAGGATTACTGTAGAGAGTTCATTGAAGAAAGAGTACTTTTCCTTTCATTTGCCATTTTTCTGTCTAAAAAAATTGTAATTTGCCCATCATCAAAGATTGAAATGAGCTTTCCAGATGGCTTTGATATTATGTCTGCAAGCGCACGCTTGCTGGGACGTGAGCATGTGTGTGTGCAGCACACAGGGCTGGCCAGTTAATTATGTTAACTGGCAAGAAGGTGCAGAAATGTAGGGGATTTCATTATCGGTGTGCTATCAAATAACTAGGTTGAGTTTTCATCTTTTGAAAGAAGTGTCCAGATAATCTAGTCTTGGAAATATTTCCCTAAAGCAGTGCTCCCATCTTGATTTGGAGCTTACATTTAATCAGAGCTTAGTGAGTAGAGTTGCGTGTGATTATCTTAACATCGCACAACTTGGTTTCCTTCTAGGTACATTCAAAAGGAATTAATTATAAAGACATTTGTATGATCATATAGTTCAAAATGGCAGATGTTTTAGGTTAGCTTTGCCTAAACTACTCAGTTTGACCAACTTCAGTGTCTTTTTAAAGTGAAGCTATTCTCTGCATGATGAATGCCTCAGATAGTTTGTGTGCAGGACATCATTCCCAAGGCTCTCTTTGTTGTCTGCGGGTCCCAGGCAGAGGATTAGCATTCAGACACCTTGTGCTGATGTACAAAACAGCCCCGAGCCAACCCTGTGTCCGATGTCAGCAGGAAAAAAATTCATATTGCTTGCGAATGTGTTCTGAGAACTGGGATGGAAAGTGAATTTCTTGTGAAATGCAAGTAAACAGATGTCTGCTAATGATGGCACAGCTTTTCAATCCGAAACTCTTCCCAGGTGGTTTTCACGCAGCCTGTGGACTGGTGTGGGGAAGGGGCAGGTAGAAAGGGGCGGGCCCGGTAAGTTAGGATGTGCCTGCGGAGGAGGGGGTAGTTTGTGCATAAAGTTTAGAAAGAGCACAGTAAGATTTGGGGGGGGGAACACCCGGGGTGTAGTTGACCCATCCAGGGTCTCAGGGATAGCTAGCAAGAAAGTAACTCTTTTGCTATTCCGTCTCATTGTTTTTGAATCATGCTAATGATTCAGAATAAACAAAGATTTTGAAGTCATAATATCTTATATAACGTTTTAATAGTAATTGATGTATTTGCAATGTCCTTTATAATTCCATCAATTATTACATAGCATATGATCACATATCAAAGAGTTTCCCTGGGCTTGATGACTGTTGTACTTGCTTTGGATACTTTGTAGTTCATGAAAGTAATGGATGCTCTTCTTTCCCTTCTAAAACCTAAAGGTTTATTTTTCTTTCTCTTTATTTAACTATGTAGAGATGAGTCTTTTAAAAAAAGGAATTTTCTCAGTATGATAGTTTCTCACTTCTTAGGGCCTGCAAATATCACAATAATGGAAAGATTTAACTTCTGGGGGGGAAAAAGTATCAGCTACAGATAGTCGGTGTCATTTTCTTATAACTAATCCATTTACAACCCACCTTAAATGGAGATTGGTTCATTCTGAGCTTGATGTGTTTTTTCTAGTTGATATGCACATTTGTCTTAGGTGTGTGCCTGTGTGTAAAGTATGCACCTATCTTTATTGAATAGGTGGGAACATATTACATGCCGGGTGTTTTATTGAGTAATTTTTAGACATTAAAATCATTTAATGTTTACTACATCCCTCAGAGGAAGGTTTGCTGTTCTCCTCCTCAAAAGATCTAGAATCTGAGGCACAGAGATACAGCTATCCTGGATTTGACAGAAAGTGATTGAGCTCATGCTGGTGGTCTGATTCCTAACTACTGTGGTTACATGTTTTTTTAAAAACAGTTAGAAATAACCTGAAAAGAAATTTTAACTCAGATATTTCACTTTTCATTGCATCATCCTATTCTTACCCCATTTTGTTTGAGTTTTGGACACTTTTTGAGGCCTGCTTTTGGAAATGTAATACTATTCCGGGAAACCTTACATGATACTAATGGGGCTTTTCTTTTTTTCTATTGACAGGAAAGCCTTATCATCATCAAAGCGAAAATCCCAACCTATTGCTCCATATGTTGTTGAAGAAGGGACCTTACTGCCGGGTGACAGGTGTGCCACGCTGGCCGTGGGGACCTGTAGGGCCGGCTCCGTTCACCGCAGGCTGTTCTTCTGTAAATCGCAGCCACATTCGTCATTTCCCAGTTCCAGATGAATGTGCACATTCCACCGGATCACAGTAAGTTACTCCACAACAACAAAGTGCGGTTAATAACGGAAAGGGATTTAAAAGGTCTTATAATAGGACAGTTTTGTGGGGTTTTTCATATTTGTATGGTTTGTGTCAACCACCATTATTGGGGTTATGGTAGAGGTGATTCTATTTATTTTATAGTGCTTTTTGTTTATAACAACCCTTTTGCAATTAGTTTGCAGCTGTATATTTACTTCTAGATATTTTGTCATTTCTGGATTTAATATTTATCAAGGCTATGGAAATTTAAAATAGTGGACATTTGTGAATTCACTATTGTTTGTAAATATGTCTTTTATAATGTAGAATGCTTAGGAAACTTTCTTTCCACAGTATTCTAGTTTAACGATTTTTTTTAATGTGTTTAAGTTATTACAACTCATTAAAACTACCTAAACTTTAGGTGTCAATTGTATTTAAGCAAATGTTATTTTTGTATTTCATGTAGTCTGAATTCAGTACATGAAGAGATTCAGAAAGTAAAATGTTCAATCTATGTAGTCAGTGATTTTGTTGTGCTTGCTTATGTTGAATTAATTAAATTTAAAAGTTTTTTGAAATTTACAGGCGTCGCTCTGGGTGTTGATGTAGTAGAAGCTGACTCTGGATCATCTACGAGAGGAAGGAGTAGAAGGGGAATAAGACCTTGCACCTCAAGGGCAAGAAGGGAGCCCATGGACATGAGTGTCACTCTTACACAGGGGCAGCGATATATTCCAGAAGCATCAGAGGAAACCAATACCTGGAGCGACCTCTTGGCAGTCTTACTTTCGTTCCAGCTGTCACTGAAAAGAATGCAAAGTTTCTGAAGCATCCTAATTGCAGAAGTGCTCGTCTTCCTGGATCCCTACCTGGTACACTCTTTCCTCAGGTCACTTGTCACATCCTCAGGTCACATTAGCTACCACGTCTGCCCGCCCTGGTCTCGCTCTTACTCTCCCTCATTGCACTCAGCGCCACCCAAGCCGAAGACACCTGCAATCTAGAAAATACTGTAAGCACAAATATTGTTCATCTAGTAATTATAAAATTTGTTGGAATAAAGACCTATGAGATACAGTAGAGTTATAAACATTTTATTTGCTTTATTTTTTTCTGTTTGAAATACAAAATGTGCACGTTGAGTTTACACAAACACGCGATGGCGAGTTTCAGTGTACATGTATTGTACTACTCTTAATTCTACACTGGTGATAGCAGGGCAGCTTTCCACATCCTATCTCTACACCAGAATAGATACCTGATTTATTGTTGCAAAGACAGTTGCAAGTTTCCTCCTACAGTAACCTCTTGGTCCTGGTGATATTTCTGCAAAACGGGGAAGGTGTGTGTATCTTCCGTAATGGTATGGCAACCTGACGATTTTGGTTTGAGGGTGTGAAAAAGAAACGGAGTTATTTGGAGTTGGATGAGAAGCTAAATCAGAACACCTTCCGGATGAGTTGCTTACCACTCGATAGGCATTTTCAACTGAACTTGGGAATGGGAGTTCTGGCTGTAATGGAATCACTGGTGCTTTCAGAGCGACTTCTGCTTGCTGTGTCTTCCTAGCACGCGTTGGAGTAGTCGGGTTTCTTTGCCCTGATGGCATGGAACACAAAGGGGCCGTGAGGGAGGCCAGGGAGGAGATGCAATCGGCTTGTAGTGCTATTAAAGGGACTCCTCATTAAGCATTACCGAGGACTGGAGGACAGATGTTAGCATGGACCTCTAAACACCCTCACTGTGTCTCCCACCTTCTGGGCTTTCACTGAGTGACAACAGAATAAACAGACTCAAATTGAGCAAACCCAAAATTATAAACATCATACAGGCCAGTGGTTCTCAACCTTTCTAGTGCCGCGACCCTTTAATACAGTTCCTCATGTGGTGGTGACCCCCAACCATACTTCATAACTGTAATTTTGTTATTGTTATGAATTATAATGTAAATACCTATGTTTTCCGATGGTTTTAGGTGAGCCCTGTGAAAGTGTCATTCGACCCCCAAAGCGGTCGCGACCCACAGGTGGAGAACCACTGATCCAGGCCTTGAGTTAACACGTGTTTACGAAAAATTAAGAAACGCTTATTAAGTAAGCTATTAGGCGTATGTGGACATCTGGTGATCAACTAATATGTCTCATATTTAGAAAACCGCCAGATAAGTGAATGTATTTAACAGAAGGCAGCAAATTCAAAGGAACTGGGACTATTGCTTTCTTAAAGTGGGGCAATCTTGTTCACTTAAGTACATAGAATTACAGCACACAAACATGAAAATTAATTTCTGGAAATTAAATGCAGATGCCAACATTTTAGAAAACCATTTAAAATCCTGGGATTGAATGCATACAAAGGAGTAGCAGAAAACATTTTTAAGTCACTGATCATGTGAAAGCCTCAATAATCTCATGGCTAAAGTACCAGTAAAACTATATGCCAGATTCTATTACTTTTGAATATCCACAGGGTGTGAAATGACTTAGACCAGTGGTCGGCAAACTCCTTAGTCAACAGAGCCAAATATCGATAGTACAACGATTAAAATTTCTTCTGAGAGCCAATTTTTTTCAACTGAAACTTCTTCCAACACCACTTCTTCAAAATAGACTCGCCCAGGCCGTGGTATTTTGTGGAAGAGCCACACTCAAGGGACCAAAGAGCCACATGTGACTCACGAGCCGCAGCTTGCCGACCAGGGACTTAGACCATTCCATGAAATTTGCATTATGAAAAGGATGCGAATTGAAAAGTGGAGAACTCAAATCTTTTGGGGACTGCTTCATATGAAAACAAAGCTGGTTTGCATAATATGCCTCAGTGTCAAGCTGAGCAGTCTATGCTAAAAGTGGCAGCTGCCACTTGGGTGGTAGGATCATTCACATTTGTCTGAGGATATATCTGACAAGTTAAATCACATTTTCAAAGAGCTGCATGGAGCGCATTATGTTTTCATCCTGTAAGGGAGAAACAGCGGGATTACAGTCAGCATATTTGCAAGGCAAGTACAGCAAATGGTCAACATCACCCATAGTTCCTGTGACAAAGCAAAATGATGTACAGGAAACCCATTCTATGAGCTAATTGATATAAACGAGTTCAGGCCTGCTGGCATATGAACATTATAACGAAACATTGAACATGAACAACACTGTCTGAAATTATGTTATTTGCTGCACACAATTTTCCGTAAATACTGCCGTTTTCCAACTATCTTTGCTCCATATAGAAAACTGGAGAGCCCATTTTGGGTTTTGTTGAGTCTACCAGACTTTAAATAGTTCATTTAAATCACACTTAGCATTGCCCTTGCCAGTTTGGCTCTGGGTAGAGTGTCGGCCTGCAGACTGAAGGATCCCGAGTTCAAGTCCCATCAAGGGCGTGTACCTGGGTTGTAGGCTTCTAGCCCTGGTCAGGAGTATGTGGGAGGCAACCAACCAATGTGTCTCACATTGATGTTTCTCTGTTTCTTTCTCACTCTAAAAAATCAATGGAAAAAATATCCTCGGGTTAGGATTAAATCACACTTGGTGTTCATAGAGGCTATTTCTCGAATCAGATGCCAGAATGAAGAATTGGGGTAAAAAAAAAAAAGAATGCAAATCTTGACATTCTAGGTGGATCACATACTTGACCATACAGAAGGAAACGGTGTGTGTGAGTTAAGAGCCAGCTTCATGAGGACTGAAGATTGGAGCTTTGGGATGTGTTTACACCTGTCTCTGGATGTGTTAAAGCTAATTGTGTGTGGCCTTTAGGAGCCTTTAAAAATGAATGGCCTTGCCTGGCTGGTGTGTCTCAGTTGCTGGTTTGATTCCCAGTCAAGGGCACATACCTAGTTAAGGTTCATGTGGGAAGCAGTCTATAGATGTTTCTATCCCTCTCTCTCTCCCTTCTCTAAAAAGCCAGTCAACTGGAGGAAACAAGATGGCAGCATAAGTTACACACCTGTGCATGCTGCCTCACAACCATACCAAAACTACAACTAAAAGACAAAACGATTATCACCCAGAACCATGGGAAAGCTGGCTGAAGAGAAGTTCTACAACTGGAAGGAAAGAAAAGTCCTTAGAGACCAGGCAAGACCTGCAGAGACTCAGAAAAGCAGAGGTACAGAGGTGTGCAAATTGGGCTGGCAACTGGGTGCACTATTTTTTTCAATCAGGAAGGAGATACAAGCTCCCTACTTCTCTGAACTCCAGTTTCCAGCGAGACTCTGGGGATCCATACTCCTATGGGGAGAAGCTGGACTGTCTGGCATCAGGTCGAAAAGTGAAGGTGGTTTTCTTGCAGAGGTGCACGCAGGAATCATTGTTTACTGCACTGGGGTGCAGGGCATGGGGATGCGGAAACGAGGAGATGAAGAGACAGCTGACTAGCAGCCATCCCTGTTTGCCTCCACCCAGTGACCCTCTGAGACCCGGCCTCACCCAATTTACAAACCCACCCAAACTATGTGCAGCTGTTTTTGCATATGAATGATTTATCCTTTCGAAGCTTAACCTAACAAACTGCAGCTGGGTCAGACAACTCCAAAATTTCCATACCCCAAACAAAGAGGAGAAAAAAGAGGAGAAATCTGCAGATCTTGCTGTAGCTCCTGCCAAGTGGCCTCAGGTAGTGGCTGACTTGCACTTCCTTGGAGATTCAGGAGTCTGTGTACCCAGTGGTCAGTGTGAAATGATACCAGATTTCAACTCCTCATCCATAAGTGGCACACTCAAGAGGCAGACTCAGTGAGCACCAAAGCCCCACTGAAGCAAGTCCTGCTCCATAAGGATATCTCCAGCACAGCAGTTCTTCCATTGTCGACACAGCTGATCCTCACAGCCAATGGCCTGGAGGTCAATTCCTCCCAGTGCACCAATAGCAATCAAGGCTGAACTACAACAAGACTGTGCATCCAGCCCACAAAGGGGTGCACCAAGAGTGTCCACCTCAGGTGATTGCAGAGGTTGAGCCACCGGGCCCTATAGGTCACCTACCACACAAAGCCACTCCATCAACACAGGGAAGCAGCCAAAATGCAGAGACAAAGAAATGTCATGAATGAAAGAAATTGGGGGAAGCAAAATACTGAATATAGAGTTCAAAACCATAGTTATAACGTTACTCAAGAATCTTCTAGAAACCTCCGAGGAACTTAGTGATACCTTCAAGGATCTTAATGAGAATGCCAAAAAACTGGAAAAGGACCAGTCAGAAATTAAGCATACACTGTCTGAAATAAAGAATAATATACAGAAATTAAACAGTAGACTATAGGACCCCAAGAATCAAAGCAAAGATTTGAAACACGAGGAAACAAAAAACGCCCAACCAGAAAAACAAAAAGAAAAAAACGAGTCCAAAAATATGATGATAGTGTAAGGAACCTCTGGTATAACTTCAAGCATAACAACATCTAAATTATGGGGGTGCCAGAAGAAGAGAGCAAAATATAGAGAACCTATTAGAAGAAATAATGACAGAAAACTTTCCCTACCTGGTCAAAGAAATAGACTTACAAGTCCAGGAAGTGCATAGAACCCCAAACAAAAGGAATCCAAAGAGGACTACACCAAGACACATCATAATTAAAATGCCAAGAGCAAAAGAAATGGAGAATCTTGAAAGCAGCAAGAGAAAAACAGTTAATTACCTACAAGGGAGAACCCATACGATTGTCAGCTGATTTCTGAACAGAAACTATGCAGGCCAGACAGGAGTGGCAAGAAATATTCAAAGTGATAAATAGCAAGAACCTACAACCAAGATTACACTACCTATCAAAGCTATCAATCAGAATTAAAGGTCTGATAAAAGCTCCACAGACAAGAAAAAGCTAGAGTAGTTCATCACCACCAAACCAGGATTATATGAGATGCTAAAGGGTGTATTTTTTAAAATGGAGGAGGAGGAGGAGGGGGGGGAGAGTAAAGGGGGAGGGGGAGAGGGAGAGAGGAAGAAGGAGGAGAAGAAGGTAAAGATAAAAATTATAAACAACAAAGTGGCAACAAATACATATCTTTCAACAAGTGAATCTAAAAACCAAGTGAATAAAAAATCTGATGAACAGAATATAATAGAATCAGGGGATAGAAAGGGAGTGGACTGACAATTCATGGGAGGGAAGGGGTTGGACAAAAATTTTACACCTATGGATGAGGACAAGGGTGGGGGGTAAAAGCATGGGGGGAATTGGGTGGAGGGGAGCTATGGGGGGAAAAAAGAGGGACATCTGTAGTAACATGAACAATAAAGATTTATTTAAAATAAGGAAAAAATCTATCAACTATTCTTTGTTTTTAATGGTCTCTCAACACCAGAGAAAGAATTGTTTAGGAAAAACCACTGCCAGGTAGCTGGGTTTGGTTTAGCACAGTGACCAGCAAACTCATCAGTCAACAGAACCAAATATCAACAGCACAACAAATTAAATTTCTTTTGAGAGCCACATTTTTTAAACTTACACTTCTTCTAACGCCACTTTTTCAAAATAAACTCCCCTAGGCCGTGGTATTTTGTGGAAGAGCCACACTCAATGGGCCAAGGATCTGCACGTGGCTCGAGAGCCACAGTTTACCGACCACAGGTTTAGCATATTCCTAGAAACGTAAGGGCCAGACTTTGGGCATCACAGGGCACTGGGAGATTGTGTGTGAATGGTGGGCAGTGAGCTTATTCTTGTCGGGGAAATGGTAGCTGAACTAACGCTGACCTGAACTCCTAGCAGCCAGACCACAATAGCAGCAAGCAGGTCAGTTGTGCCCAAGTCCACCAGCTTAAACATGAGTTTAGAAACAAGCAGGCGCCAGGAAAGGGAAAGCATATCAATTCATAAAGAGAAAAGCTAACACACTCCCAATGTCTTGGCCTATATTTATTTTTCAAACTGTGAATTGTGGTTCTAGCCACACATCCAGCCAGAGAACACTATGTCGGCTGAAACTGGCCTCCCGCGGGTGAGCCAGCCAGCCTGGTTTTCCCTCTGAATTTACAGCTCTTTGTTTTTTGTGACTGAAGACCATTACTGCTTCAACCCAAAGCCATTTCTTGCCCACACATATGAACACAATGATGTTTCTTTGGTAAGTTGGCTGTAAGACTGGCCTGTGTTGAATACTTAGCTGTCCTGGAATTCTAAGGCTGTGGAAATAGGATTGACAATGTACAGGCTATAGGCGAAGTCTAGGCAAAGAGCAGTGTAAATCTCCCGTGTGTTTTATTCTCAAGGATGAGTACTCTTTAAGGTATTTAGGGAACAAAACTCAGTCTATGTGCGACTTTCGCATCTCCAGGCCTTACCTACACAGCTGTGGGCACTCTACAGATGCCGATCAATTCAGCGCTGAAACTGGTGATGGTTTAGAGCGTGGGCTTTTCTCACTTCATGGTGGCTAGTTGGCAATAATCAGTCTAGCTGTTACAAAAGCAAAAATGATGGCTCCTTTACTACCATTACTTACTTTTTGGCAACTTTCGATGAACTCATCTATAGTCACAACTCCATCTTTATTTTTGTCCATTTTCTGTTCAGGAAGAAAAGAACGAAAAACTTTATTCAGACTTTCCCCATGATACCCTCACACCTTAACCAAATGAGCTGAAGCTGATAAACAGCAGCAACAAAAACAAGCCCTCGCTGGTTTGGCTCAGTGGAGAAAGAGTTGGCCTATGAACTGAAGGGACCCAGGTTCGATTCTGGTCAAGGGCACATACCCGGGTTGTGGGCTTGATCCCCAGTAGGAGGCATGCAGGAGGCAGCTGATCAATGATTTTCATCACTGATGTTTCTCTCTCCCCTTCTTCCTTCCTCTCTAAAATCAATAAAAATATATTTAAACAAACAAACAAAACAAAACCCACTGTTTGTTTATTGGGAAGGAACTGCCTCAGAAGAAATGAGTAATTTCCTAGCCATAGGAATCAGCTGGCTGACTTTTTGGCTCTTCTTTGGCAACAGAATGTGGTGAAGATCTAGCCACGGACCTAGGTGAAACCCTGCCTTCCAGCCCTGCCAGACCTCCGGCGATTTGTTGAAATTTTCCAAGTCTTAGTCTTCTCGCCTGTGAAACGGGGCTAATAAGGATTTATCACCTCATAGGGTTCTCCTGAGAACTGAACTAAAAAACAACAACATGGGAAGCATGGCAATTGCTTAGTATTCTATCTCGGATATTGTGAATGTTCTGTAGTTATCAGTATTATAATTATTCAAAACCAAACTTATTAAATCATTAGGGTGGTAACTATCCTATCATTTTATCCCTTTCAGGAAGCTCTCTTTGACTTTACATTTTTTTTGAATCATCATGACACTCTGAAAACAGAAATGTTTTCTTTTGATTTTCCACAGAGAGGAAGGGAGAGGGAGAGAGAGTTAAAAACATCAAGGAGAGAGACATCCATCAGCTGCCTCCTGCACACCCCGCACGGGGGATGTACCCGCAACCAAGGTACATGCCCTGAACCAGAATCGAACCTGGGACTCTTCAGTCCGCAAGCCGACGCTCTATCCACTGAGCCAAACCGGTTTGGGCAGAAAATGTTTTCTTAATGTCTGTTTCTCTCTGACATCCCTTGCCCCCTTACCTGGAAAAATGTCTCCACGTGCTGTCTGGGAGCATCTTCCTTGAGGACCGGGTATGTGCACTTTCCCATCATGTCGTATATCGCCTTCATAATATCCAGCATCTCCTGAAAAGCCAAACCATGCTCGTGAGGCTGCAAGCAAGAGGCCAGGAAACCACCCGGAAACTCTAACAGGGTATTTCTACTCAGGTTCAAATCTCCGCTTCTCTGATTCTTCATTAAATGCCTTTCAGTTGTGAGGAAGAGGCAACAGCTTTGTGCTTTTAAAGCGGCAGAACGAGAAGAGAAGGATGATTTCTGACCTTGGTTTCAACATGAAGTAAATTCCGACATATCAAATAAGATCAACAAAACCTGTTTAGTGTTTGGGTCTCTGTAGACTTCACACAGACTACCTTCATTTTATTGTGTTATTATAGATCTTACATGTTTATTATCAAGTGTTTATTGAGAATAAAATATAACTCCACATCATGAGAATTATACTAAAAAATCAAAGCTCATTAGGATTTTCATTGTTTTTTTTTTTTTTTACCCTTCTACTATCACTTTAACTGAGGAACTCACACGTGTAAATTTAATCAAAATATTATGACTCCGGAAAGCATCTTAAAATATCTTCATTATTTTTTTTAGTCGTTTTATTAAAACTTAGTTTTCAACTTCTTTTCAATCTTAGTGGAAACAATATCTAATTATCTAGACATTCAGGCTTATCATTTAATGTTCGTTTCCTTCATATTGAATTTTTCACATAAGCGGATCTGGATTAGGTTGCTAGAACATTTACTTTTGAGAGTATTTCATTCTCTTATAAATGATAAAAAGTCTGTAGTTTATAAATCACAGGTGTAACTTTTAAGGATGTTCTGAGTTTACAGAAGTAGTAAGAAGTTTGTTTGCCACAGAAAGAATTCATGAGATAGATCACATAGAAGGAGCAAGCACAGCATGTTTGTGTTAAACAAAGACAGGGATAGAAAAGGATCGGAGGACAAAGAGATACCTAATATTCCTAACCATTTGGTATCCAATAAGCATTTATTGGATAATAACTATCTAGGCACTAACTATCCAGGATATGCTCAGCATACACAAAAGATTAATATTCGTGAGTTCTTAATTCAGCCATCCACCCATGAGAAACACTCTGGTTCCATGAGTCCTCTGCTCAAGAACACGGATTAAAAACTATGGCTCAGTGGATAGAGCATCGGCCTGTGGACTAAAAGGTCCCGGGTTCGATTCTGGTCGGGGGCATGTACCTTGCTTGCGGGCACATCTCCAGTGTGGGGTGTGCAGGAGGCAGCTGATTGATGTCTCTCTCTCATCGATGTTTCTGACTTTCTAGCCCTCTCCCTTCCTCTCTGTGAAAAATCAATAAAATATATTAAAAAACAAAACAAAAACAAAACAAAACTATGGCTGTTGATCAGGCTTATTTTGTTACTCTAAGGTGCACTTGTCCCTTCGTCTCTGGTAGAGCAAGTTCATGTCACTGATCCAGGACACCTTTTATTTTTAGTATAATTCTCATGATGCGGAGTTGTATTTTATGCTCAATAAACACATGGATAATAAACATGTAAGATCTATAATAATGCAATAAAATGAAGGTAGTCTGTGTGTTCAAATCTCACCTCCGGGGGAAAGCCAGGGATCAGAGAAAAAGACAGGGCATAAGAATATCGAGCCATCCCAGGGTTCAAGTAATGTGTGATCCTCCCACCTTACCCGCACCTCATCCTAAATGAGTTAACTTACCATCCCTTTTCCCTGGCTTCTCATTGTGCTTTAAATTGTTTTTAAATCCGAACCATTTGATTTGAATACAGTGGTACCTCGAGATACGAGTGCCCTAACATATGAGATTTTTGAGATTCGAGCCGTGTGGCAAGCGATTTTTTCTTTGAAATACGAGCAACATTTGAGATAGGAGTAATCACGCGGATTGACCGGCTGCACACGACCCACCAGTTTACGGCGACTCGAGCATCTCATAGTTTCCCACGCCTCAACGTTACAGAACGAATTAAACTTGTATCTCGAGGTACCACTGTATCTTATTTGGTATGTGGGCCTGAAGGATTTGGGAGGTCCCATCATTTTATGAGGTCATTTCTCACACCCTAAAGGTCATCCAGGTCATCACACACACCATCTGGGTGACCTGAAATTACACCTGTTTCCATGTGGATCAGATTATATAGGGGGTAGGGAGAGGGATGGATGGGAGAGAGGTCACAGGCCAAATATTCTAACATGATTTGGATACATTGTCTTCCTATCTGATTCCAACCAGAATCTATATTTCATTCATAGTGTTTATTGAAATGCCATTAGGAAACAAGTGAATAATTCTTACATGTTTTAAATCTACTTTGCAGATTCAACATAAACTATTCCTATCCATTCAGATTTTCGATTAGAATATTTCTCTACCACCACATGAAATATTTTAGATTTCCTGGAAGGGCTATTTTCAAATTAAAGATTGCAAATGTGTAATGAACACTTTGAAGTTAAAAATGAAAACCTCCCAAAGGATAGCTGATGGGAAGGTATTTCTTACTTCTTTAGTGATGTAGCCATCTTTGTTGATGTCATACAAATTAAATGCCCAGTTGAGTTTTTCTTGTACTGTCCCCCGGAGCAAAATGGAAAGACCCCTGATGAAATCCTAAAACAGAAATAAAAAATACAATTTGACATTTCCAAAAAAGCCAAATACAATCTCATATACAATTCTCCCTTATATGATGGAAGCCAGGGTTACAACCCCACTGTATTGTGAACCATTCATTTAGCAATATTATCTCTGTGTTTCCTGGTTATTTCTTCTTTGTGAACATAATCCATTCCTGAGAGATAACATTCCCATCATCTAGTTGAAAATTGTGACTTAAGTCAATCTTGGAATGGGGAATTGGATCAGAACAGACTTCCACAAACAGCAAGATGCATGCTGTAAGTGGTATTGGCTTTTCCCTACAGGGGCATTCAATTCTTTTACTGGAAACAAAACAAAACAAAACAAAACACATGCACACACACACACAAACACACACACATACACAACCACACACACACACACACACACACACACACACACACACACAACCACACACATGCACACACAAAACTAATAACACTGTATGTTTCTAAATAACACTTTCCCCAGGAAAAAGATCTGTTAACAAGATTTGAGGACTGTCCTCAGGATCAGGGCCAGTTGTAACCTGTGCATAGAAATAAAGGTATGATGTCCATGCGGGCAGTGGTTAGAGCATGGAGCCGGAAGCCAGACTGCTGAATTCAATGGCTGCTATGCCACTGGCTAGCTCTGTGGTCTCAGACAACATCCTGCTGTCTCAATTTTCCCGTCTGTGGAATGGAAATGAGAGCATCTACCTCTTCAAGTTGAGGGTATATCTAGGGGGTGAGGTACATTTCCAGATCAACTTTGTCAGTTTTGTCATCGGGAAAGTTGGGGTCACTCTGGCCAATGACCTCTGCGCCCCGCTGTGACTGGCAGACAAGTACCTTTGCTAGTTCCCCCAGCTTTACTGGGCATGCATCTGTCTATCTCCCCTCCGTCACACCCCTGGGGAGCGTAAAGCTTCAACTTCCTGGCAAAGCTGCCAAATGACATGCCTATAAGATGTGTCCTTCTTTTTTGCTCCTTTGCTGTTATTAATAACTAGTTAATTATAATGACACCGGTTTGACAAGTGCTTGAGATGAGCTGTGAAATACCTCTCCCTTGTTCATGTCATTTTTGTCATTCAGTCTATTGGTTTCCTATGGCTGCTCTAACAACTACCACGCTCAGTGGTATAAAATAATAGGGGTGGGTTCTCATACAGTTCTGGGGGGCCAAAATCTAAAGTGGGTGTCACTGGGCTGAAGTCTGGATGCAGGAGAGTTACCTCCCTCCGGGGAATCTAGAGAGAGAGTATGCTCCCTTACCTTCCTAGCTTCCAGAGGCTACCCACGTGGATTAGCTGTGGCCCCTTCCCCCATACTTAAAGCCCACACTCCAGCCTCTGCTCCCATTGTCATAGCTTCTCTTTTCCTATCCTAATCTTTATATATATATATATATATATATATATATATATATATATATATATGTATATATATATATATATATAATTGATTTTTTTACAGAGAGAAAGGGAAAGGGATAGAGAGTTAGAAACATTGATGAGAGAGAGATATTGATCAGCCGCCTCCTGAACATCCCCTACTGGGGATGTGCCTGCAACCAAGGTACATGCCCTTGACCGGAATCGAACCTGGGACCTTTCAGTCCGCAGGCCAATGCTCTATCCACTGATGCTCTATCCAGTTTTGGCTCCTATACTAATCTTTCTGTCTCCTTCTTATAAGGAAGTGGGCCCATCCAGATCATCCGAAATGAACTGCCCATCTCAAGAACCTTAGTCAGACATGCAAACCTTCTTTTCCCACGTAAGGTAACATAGCTGCACCTTCCAGGAATAAGGGTGTGAACATCTTTGGTGGGCCATTATTCAGCACATCAAACTCTACTAGAGCTTTCTCTCTTTTTTCCCAAAGTGTTTGGTCATATTTCTTAATCATATTTATTTCTAGATATTTTAGTCCTGCTTCTGCTATTATAAATGAGCTATTTTCTTTTATTATATATTCTAAAGTTTGCTTATACAGTATATGGGAAAGCTATTAATTTCTGTATAATAATTTTGTATGCTGCC
>PVJN01002916.1:64039-109883 GCA_004026805.1 Lasiurus borealis | reverse complement strand
GTAATGAACTGTTTTTCTCTTGCTGCTTTTAATATTCTCTCTTTGTCTTTTGCTCTTGGTATTTTAATTATGATGTGTCTTGGTGTAGTCCTCTTTGGATTTCTTTTATATGGGGTTCTGTGTGCTTCCTGGACTTGTAAGTCTATTTCTTTTACCAGATGTGGGAAGTTTTCAGTCATTATTTCTTTAAATAGGTTTTTAGTATCTGCTCTCTCTCTTCCTCTGGCATCCCCACAATTCTGATGTCGGTACGCTTGAAGCTGTCCCAGAGGCTCCTTACATTATCTTCACATTTTTGGATTCTTTTTTCTTCTTGCTTTTCCAACTGAGTGTTTTCTGATTCTTTATATTTCAAATTTTTTACTTGATTCTTGCCTTCCTCTAGTCTGCTATTAGGACTCTGTATAATATTTTTCATTTCAGTCAGTGTATGTTTAATTTCTAGTTGTATCTTTTTCATCTCTAGTTGGTTCTTTTTCATCTCCTCTTGGGTCTCGCTAACTTTATCCAACTTTTCTAGGATATTCTTGAAAAACCTTGTAAGTGTGGTTTTGAACTCTATATCCAGTCATTTGTTTTCCTTCATTTCTTTTGTTTGTGATCTCTTCCTTTGTCTCAGCATTTTCACTATGCCGGATGAACTTCTGTGTTGGATTCAGCCTGATGATGCAAGACTTGCAAAACTGCAAAAGCCTCTCTGTTGAGCTTGGGATGGGTGGAGTCTCAGAGCTTAATGGATCACCTTGCCTTCCAGTCGGCCCCGTCCTCCACAGCCCCTGAGTCTCACATGACTGGGTAATCTCTGTAGCGGTCCTTGTGTGCTTGGGCCTGCAGTGCCTGTAGACTGCTGCCCCACTGGCTCCCCTGCACTCCAGGACCAAATGAGTCTGGGTCCTCAGGGTTTTGCCCGAAACTAGGGTTTAGTGGAGTTAGAAGTAGTACAGTTGAAAGGGTCTGTCTCCCGCCCACTCGTGAAAGCCAGTGGCATGACCAGCAGTTGGTCCTCTGCGCACAGTGCCGTGCGTTCCACCAGACCTCTGATCTTTTGAGACTCCCCTAAATTTCCGTGCACTTCTCCCTTTTCACAGTCCAAACTCCCCCCATATGAGTTTCGGCTGGATCTGGGATTTAGTGTCATAAGATAAGGGGTTCAATGCTGTTGAAAGTCTCTCTCTCCCCCCTGCCAGAGAAAGCCAGCCAGGTTCTCAGGCACCCGCTCTCTCCATGCTCGTGTCTCTGTACCTCAGCTTTTTGCAGCTCTTCTGGGTCTCTGTGAGTCCCTCTCTTTCCTTCTAGTTGTATAATTTCCACTCAGCCAGCTTTTCTGTGGTTCTGGATGATGTCTGTTCTGTCTTTTAGTTGTAGGTTTGAAATTGTGTGAGGCAGCAGTGTAAGTATTTACCTATACTGCCATCTTGGATTCTCTCATACCTCATTTTCTAACATAAGGAATTAGCTAATAGACAGGTAAAAATAGACTTTCCCCAAAGTAAGCACACTTTGGTCAGCGTAAACCAATCATTGTTTAATAACATGCTATTTAGCCTCCAAGTATTTGATATTTTTCATTGTTTTTATTGTAGTTGATTTCTAATTTATGCCATTGTGACTTGAGAAGATGCTTGATGTGATTTCATTCTTCTTGAATTTGAAGAGTCTATGCCTGTGTCCCAACATGTAGTCATTCTTTGAAAATGTTCCTTATACTTTTGAAAAGAATGTATATTCTGTAGCTTGGGGTGAAATGATCTGAAGATGTCAATTAATTCCATCTGATCTAGCAAATTTTTAGGACTGATGTGTTTTTTTTTGCTGATTTTTTGTTTAGAGCATTTATCCATTGGTGTCAATGGGGTATTACAGTCTCCTATTATGACTGTATTGCTAATTATCTCTCACTGGATATCTTCCAGAAGTTGTTTTTTGTTGTTGTTGTTTGTTTCTTTGTTTAATTTTTTTATGTATTTGGGTGCTCCTGTATTGGGTGCATATGTTTTTACAAGAGTTATAATCTCTTGTTGAATTGCTCCCTTTAGTATTATAAAATGGCCTTTCTCATCTATTGTTATGGCCTTCACTTTGAGGTCTAATTTGTCAGATATAAGTATTGCTACCTCAGCTTTTTGTTCATTTCCATTTGCCTAAATTTTTTTCCCATCCCTTCACTATCAGTCTGTTTGAGTTCTTTGTTCTGAGGTGGGTCTCTTGTAGACAGCAGATATATGGGCCATGTTTTCTTATCCATTCAGCTACCCTATATCTTTTGATTGGAGAATTTAATCCATTTACTTTTAAGGTTATTGTTGGTAGATACTTGTTTATCACTATTTTTATTTATTTTTTTTTTATAACAGTCCTTTCACCATTTCTTGCATTGGTAACTTTGTAGTATTAAACTTCCTTAGTCCTTCTCTGACTATGATCCTCCTGATTTCATCGTTGATTTTTAATTATAGCCTTGCTGGGTATAGTATTCTTGGATTCAATCCCTTGCTTTGCATCACTTTGTATATTTCATTCCATTCCCTTCTGGCCTGATGTGTTTCTGTTGAGAAATCAGTTGATAGTCTAATGGGAGCTCCTTTATAGGTAACTCTCTGTATTTCTCTGGCAGTCTCTAAGATTCTTATTTTGTCTTCAGTATTTGTCAATTTAATGATGATGAGTCTTGGTGATGGTCTTTAGAGGTTCATGGTCTTTGGGACTCTGTGTGCTTCTTGAACTGTGTGAGTTTTTCTTCCCGTTATCAGGGAAGTTTTCTGTTATTATTTATTCAAACAGGTTTTCTATTCCTTTTTCAGTTTTCTCTTCTCATGGTACCCCTATTTTCTCTTCTCATGTTGTTTCTTTTTATGTTGTCCTAAAACTCCTTTAGGCTCTCCTCATGTTTGTTAGTTTGTTCCAATTGCTGCTCTGCTTGGGTGTTTTTTCCTATCTTGTCTTCTAGCTTGCTGATAAGGTCCTCATCTCCTTTTAATCTACTGTTGATGCTTTCTATTGTGTTCTTTATTATAGCTGTATCATTATTTCTTTTTGGTTCTTTTTCATTTCCACTTGATTCTTAAATATGTTGTTGAATTTGTCTTCCATCCTTTCCAGCGTACTTATGATCATTGTTCTGAATTCTTTCTCTGACAAATTGCTTCTCTCCATTTCATTTACTTTCTTTTCTAGTGATTCCTCCTTTTCTTTTGTATGAGGGCTATTTTTTTCTTTGTCTCCCAATTTTTGCTCCTCTCAGGGTGTCTAGTTATGTGGCCCATTCACTACCACATTGACCAAAAAGCACAAAATACAACTTGACAAGACACAACACAGAGGGAACAAAACATTTAAGTATTCATAACACCAATAACCCTGGAGAAAAGAGAATTAGTGAAAATAAAAGAATGTAAAAATGATATTGAGAAAAGGAAAAAAAATAAGAGAGAAAAGAAAAAAAGCAAAAAAGAGGGAGGGGGAGGAATATACATGTATGAGGAAAAAACTCCACAAAACAAACAAATAAACCAAAAAAATGCAAACAAACACACAGAAAGAAAAGGGGAAAACTGAATCTGAAGAGGCAGAGCTTATTTCCAGAAAGTAAGGTAAAGAAATTGAATTAATACGTAATGGTCACAGTTCAGTATAAAGAAGGTAGAAAGAGAATGAATGGATGAGAAGAAAAGTAAAAAAAATAATAATCAAATAAAAAATAATAAGAAAATAAATAATTAAAATCATTTTCCTTTCTTTAATCTATCTATATATTCATTGATTTTGGAAAAGGAGAATAGAGCAGAGATCAAATAGGCTTGAGTTTGGTGAGTGAAATTAATTAAGTGATTAGAAGAAGAAGAGAGCAAGATAGTAATGCATCAATAAAGCAGATAAAGAAGATAAATTTTAACAAAGGGTAAAAAGAAAAGAGAGAAAAACTATAGCAGGAACAGAAGAGAAACAGGATGAAAAATGGAAAAGTGAGGAAGAAAAGGTTGGCAAAAAAAACAAATGAGATAAAGTAAGATAATGATAAAAAATAAAAATAAAAATAAATATGGAATATTAATCCAGAAAAAAACATTTTTTGAAAAAGTTAATAATAATAACAATTTAAAAATAAAATAAAAAAGTAAAAGATAAAAAATAAAAAAGTGAAGTAGAGAAGTGTCATTCTCTTTAGCTGAGTTTTTTTTTTTTATATACATATCTCCCCATTGCCCCCCCTCCCTCCCAGGCATACCCCAACTCCCCCAGTGTCTATGTTCATTGTTTATGTTTATCTTTAGCTGAGTTTTAATGTCTCATTAAGGGAACTGCATTAAGACTCCTCTCTATTGCTCTCTCTGCCATCTATCAGCTTGCTGTTAGGTAGTCAGCACTGTGTTAAAATTCCCAGCTATCCACTGCTCCTCCCTGTCTATGTTCCCAACCTTGGTTTCACACAGGCAGGATCAATCTGACCTGTTTGTTTGTCTGTCTGCTTTCAGTCATATTTACAAAAGCATTTATTTCTGATACAGGCTTTTTTTAATGTATTTCATTGATATTTTACAAAGAGGAAGGGAGAGGGATAGAGAGTTGGAAACATCGACGAGAGAGAGACATTGATCAGCCGCCTCTTGCACAACCCTGACTGGGGATGTGCCTGCAACCAATATACAGTGGTACCTTGAGATACGAGTTTAATTCGTTCCGTAACCTTGAGGTGTGGGAAACTGAGAAGCTTGAGTCGCAGTAAACTAGTGAGTCCTGTGCAGCTGGTCAATCTGAGCAATTACTCCTATCTCAAATGTTGCTCATATTTCAAAGCAAAAATCGCTCGCTCAAAGGCTCATATCTCAAAAATCTCGTATGTTAGGGCACTCGTATCTCGAGGTACCACTGTATATGCTTTTGACTGGAATAGAATCTGGAACTTTTCAGTCCACAGGCCAACCCTCTATCCATTTTTGGCTGACACAGGCTTTGGGCAGGGAGCAGGGGAAGGAGGAGTGTGGCTGATTAGTTTCCAGAACCAAATGGCCCCTCAACCCAGTCCCAGAGGGCTCCCTGTGGCTATTCAGAATCTTTGTTTCCCTGTGGACTAGAGGCTGGGTGTGGCTGTGCTGCTAGAAGGGACTGATTTTTCAAGAGAAAAATGGCTGTTTAGGGTTGGAGGGACCAGACTGCCTCAGAGCTGGATTCCTGGTCACCTCTCACTGCTTTGCTCTCCAGACTCCACAAAATTAACTCCACCTGCATGGTGGCCTTGGTGAATGTTTGTAATTGAAATATCTTATATACTGGGATTAGTGAATAAAAGCAAGGAAAATATAAAGACAGAGCAACCATTCCGCCATCTTGGATTCTCCCAGGTTAAATGAGTTTTATAAAAAAATCTCATTAAATTCAGAAAGCATACACCAATAGTGAACTTACAGAAAGACAGACTAATAAAGAAATACCATTTACCAAGCATAAAAAACATTAAGATACCTAGGAATAAACTTAACTAAAGAGGTAAAAGACCTATCTGTGAAAAAACAACAGGACATTGAAAAAAGAGATAAAGGAAGACATAAAAAGGTGGAAGAACATACCATGTTCATGGATTGGTAGAATCAACATCATCAAAATGTCCATATTACCCAAAGCAATCTATAGATTCAATGCAATCCCCATTAAAATACTAATGGCATATTTCACGGACCTAAAATTAACTTTCCAAAAATTCAACTGGAATAAAAAAAAGACCATAAATAGCCACAGCAATCCTGAGAAAGAACAAAGTAGGTAGGATCTCAATAAAGCCACTGTTCTCAAAATAACCTGGTACAGGCACAAGAACAGACATATAGATCAATGGAATAAAATAGAGGACTCATAAATCAATCCAAACCACTATGCCAAATTAATATTTAACAAAGGAGACATGAACATACAATGGAGTCAAGACAGTCTTTCAATACATGGTGTTGGGAAAATTGGACAGATACATGCAAAAAAATGGACTAGAACACCAACTTACACCATACACAAAAATAAACTCAAAATGGATATAGTACTTAAACATCAGACTGGAAATCATAAAAATACTAGAGGAATCCACAGGCATAAAATCTTAGACATATGCTAAAGGAACTTCTTCACTGATACCACTCCTAGGCCAATGGAAACTAAAGAGAAAATAAACAAATGGGACTACATCAAAATAAAAAAGCGTTTGCACAGCAAAAGAAACCATCAATATTCTAACTGGTTTGTCTCAGTGGATAGAGCACCAGCCTGCGGACTGAAGGGTCCCAAGTTCAATTTCAGTCAGGGGCATGTACTTTGATTGCAGGCACATCTGCAGTGGGAGGTATGCAGGAAGCAGCTGATAGATGTTCCTCTCCCATTGATGTCTTTGACTCTCTATCCCTCTCCCTTCCTCTTTGTAAAAAAATCAATAAAATATTTTAAAAAAAGAAACCATCAACAAAACAAGAAAGCCCACTGCATGGGAGAACATGTTTGCCAATGTTATCACCAATAAGCATTTAATCTCCAACATATACAGGGAAATCATACAGTTTAAGGAAAGGAAGATAAACAATCTAATCAAAAAATGGGCAGTGGACCTAAATAGATATTTTTCAAAAGGAGATAGAACAATGGCCAAGAGACATATGAAAACATGTTCAAAGTCACTAATTATCCCAGAGATGCAATCAAAACAACAATGTGGTATTATCTCACATGTCAGAATGGCTATCATCAACAAAGGACAAGTGTTGAAGAGAATGTAGAGAAAAGAAACCCTCTTGCACTGCTGGTAAGAATGCAGACTGGTGCAGCCACTGTGGAGAACAGTATGGAGTTTCCTCCAAAAATTAAAAATGGAACTCCCATTTGACCCTGTGATCCCACTTCTAGGAATATATCCAAAGAAACTAGAAATAGCAATCAGAAAGGATATATGGGGGTTGAGGTGATAATGGGGGCTGAGGACCTTGATCAATAAAGAGATTTTGAAAATAAATAAACTCAGAAAGCAACAGAGATTGATTAAAGTAAAGACTGTCAACAGAAACCTCAAAAATCAAGGAAGGATATAAAAATCCTGATTCTGATATGTTTCTACCCTTAGGGATTCCAATTCATGATAGGAGAAATCAGAGAGAAACTTCACCACAGTCTTCAACTGTATCTTCTTTGAATTAATAGCTTTAAATGTGACACAAGTTCATCTTGAGTAACACAATGATTGGACATGTGTTTAAGAAACCACAATCCAGGATAGAATAATGGCCACCAGCAACTAACATCTAGAATAGTTGATATCAGTAGCTAATATTTATTCTGTGCATAATATATATCACGGAATACACTGAGCACTTGCAAGTCATTTTACAAAACCCTGTTAGTTGTTTGCTACCATCAGTCTCATTTCCAAATCAGGAATCCGAGGCTAGGAATTTACTAGAAATTAGAGGAGATAGGATTCAAATTCTAGTCAGCTGAGTCCAAGTCCTCTCTGTTTATAATGTCAATTACTACAAAAGTGATAGATAGAGAACATGCAACGGAGCTTACAGGTGAGGCTTCTAACCCAGTTCTGGTGGATCAGGGACCATTTCCTACAAAACACAATGTGTACCATTGAGATATAATAGGTATTGTGCCAGTTAGAAAGAACAAGAAAGACCTTTGAAGTGTACAAACCAGTATATGAGGAACTGCATTCCAATTACTCTAAAAAGACTCTTCATGATATGGTCCAGCCCTGTCTCTCATCACTCTCTACTTCTATGGCTGCAACTATAACTTGACATTTTTTCAGTTGCTTTAAAGACTCCTTCCAAGTTCACTTCCATGCTGGGACTCTGGGAATGCCATTCTTTGGTCGAGATTAGAACTCTGTTCCTAGGTAGTGCTTAGTTATTTTCCAGGTCTCAGCTTAGATATTGTTTTCTCCAGGGAAGCTTCCAAGAGCATCATCATTCAGATCTTCTCAACTTGTATTTAGGGTCCCTGCCATGCATAAGCATAGCCCCCCTGCATTTCTCTCACCATAGTACTAAGTGAACTGCTAAATCCACATTCAAACATCTACCTTTACATGAAACTGAAAATTCCATGGAGCAAGGTCTATTTTATTCATTATTGAAATCTCAGAGCCTGCTCCACTGCCAAACATATAATCATTTTAGAATGAATGAGAAGATCTAAGTTTGTGGAGTAATATCCCCATCTTGTGGTCTTTTGGAAGACTCCTTTAAGTCATAAAACCCTGCTGTGTTTTCAATACCAAAAGAACACAACACTTGCTTCCAGACACTGGAGGAAATGAAAGTAAAAGTGAGATCTTACCTTTTAAGTCAACATTTCCTCCTTTAGTTGACAAAAAAAAAAAAAAAGAAGAAGAAATATTTGAAATGGAATAAACCTGAGAGTAGAGTTGTAAAGAGAAGTAAAAGGACACCAAACCAAACAAACCAGTCATCTTGTCTACTTGCATTTTTGAAGCAAAAAATTTTACACAGGTTTGTCATGTGAAAGGACATTTTCCAAGCCTGTATTTCTTCATGGATTGATTCATTCTCAGTTAAATTCACAACTTTCTTAGAATCTTAACACCTCAGCTGGAAGAAAAAAGCAGGTATTTCAAACAAAAAGCACACAGTAAGTGAGTGACAATGCCAGGCCAGAACCCAAACTAGCTAATGCTGCCTCTGTTAAACCAGAATTGGGTTTGTTAATAATTGAACAGTGATTAGTTACTGTGCCTGTGAAATGGAATGACTTTCTTTTTTATGGACTCATCATAATTAGTATTTTTAACAAAAATCCCCAATTTGAGGTGTGGAAAAAGAGAAACTTCATTCAGGTGAATAGTTTGCAAAATGGAAATGTAGCCTTCAGTGGAAACTGAAAATGCACCCTCCGAGACAAAGGGGAGGCCAACTTTCCTAAAATGCCTTCCCAGGTTACCCTTGGTCCAGTTTTATGCAAATGAGATATCTAAATTCTCACAGTCCTAATTGGTTGGTATTGATACAGATGAGGATATAATAATGAACTTGATTAGCTAGGGCAGGTCTCAGTCCCTTGGTTGAAAGACAAAACCAGGAATTAACTCCCTTAAAACAGTTGACTCAAACAGCAGGAGCACAGCACAGGAGGTTGAAAGTTAAGTCTGTGGAAGATGGCTACTGATGGGAAGGCAGACTTCAAGATACTGTGTGAGTAAGAAAACAAAGGGAGAGTGTGTGGTTGCACTGGGAGTGTTTGTTGGTGAGTTGATGGACAGCTATATTCCAGGAGACTGTGGAGGAGACTGACTGGGCAGCCCCCCTGCTGCTGGGTTTCTCTCTGTCCTTTTGTTGTTGTTTGCTTGATTGTTGATTATATCGATTTTTTTATGCTTTTTTGAGAGATTGTTTTGCTTTTTATTATTTTTTTGTTTTGTTTTGTCTTTGTTTGCATTTTTGCTTCTGTTTTCTTCCATCACCTCACTTGATATTAGTTGTTCTTTGTTTGCATTCATCTCCGGGTACTTGTTGCTGGCATGTGTTGGAATTAGTGGGTTCCTTCCTTGGATACCGAGACTGTGCTCTCTTAAAGGGGAAAGTGGATGTTCTCAGACACCTGAAAAGCTCGGGGAATCTACAGCTACTGCACCCACCAAACAGATGTGAACCCAAGAACACAGGTCCCCAATTGGTGCAAGCATGCGGATTCAGAGGAGCTCTACACTCCTCCATGGAAAGGTGAGATTTCACCTGGGATAGTGAAGTCTGTGATCCCAGCAGAAGAGAGAAACACACACTTGGGAGCTGGAGGCCTGGGAAAGTCTGCCTCTAGAAAAATCTGCAGCCCCTAGGGCTGGCTTGATCCGTAAATGTGGATGGAGGTCCTCAGAGCTACTAACAGAAGGGAACTCTAAAAGCAACCCATTTTGATCAAGGTACAAAAGTACAACCTAAACATTTTAAAAGTGCACCTGCTGCTTAGACCCAAAGACTTGCACGCAGCTCCAGAGTTCACACACTTAACTCTGGCTCTTTCTTTTCATCTTTAAATCCTTGCTAATGATTACTAAGCCATATATAGAATCATCCAAGAGACTGCAAGGGAAAGTTGTTTTCCTAGAACCTGGGGATCAGAGCAGGGAACAACCATCAACAACCAACTCTGGGTCAACCCACTCCCCCCAACCAGTATTAAGTGCCACAGGGAAAACAAATTCTAAACACTAGCTAGAGAGGACCTATAGGTCTGGAGGTCAATCCAGAAACCGTCCCACCCAGGGGTTGAATCACAAATTGACTCTTGTGTAAACACTAATAAACTGCCTGTTTAAAAATCAGGACTGGTTTACAACACTGAGGAACAGTGGAATGCAGGCAACTTCAAAACTGCCATGACCTTCACTACTGCACATTTTTATTTTTATTTTTTTCATCTTTTATTTAAGAAACTAATTTTTTTCTCACTTGATTTTACCTTTTTAATTATTACATTTTTATTTTCAATCAGTATTGTTACTACTACTATTTTACTTTTCTTTAAAAAAAAGTGTCATTTTATTTTCTCTTTATTTTACTTTGGGATTAGTGTTCTACATTCTATTTTCATCTTTCCTTCAGAACATTTTACTCTATCTCAACTTTGCCTTTATGCCATCACTCTCTTCCTCACTTTTCCCTTTTTCTTGTTCTGTTTCTTATCCTATTCCTGCTTTAGATTTTCCCTATTCCTTCTTTTTATCCTATTAAAATTTAGTCCTATTTACATATCTGATTCCTCTACTCTAAGTCCATATACACCTCTATCTTCTCTTTCTTCACTATCAAATTTTTTTTCTTTCTGTCCTTTTGTTGTTGTTTGCTTGATTGTTGATTATATCGATTTTTTATGCTTGTTTAAGAGATTGTTTTGCTGTTTTGTTTTGTTTGCATTTTGTTTCTGTTTTCCATAACCTCACTTGATATTAGTTGTTGTTTGTAGTTTGCATTCATCTCCAGGTACTTGTTGCTGGCCTCTGTTGGGATTAGTTGCTGTTATATTGAAGTTTTCTCCCCATATATGTAGTTTTTTTCCCTCTTCTTTCTTATTCTTTCTCTTTTCTCTCTTATTATTCTTCCTTTTCCCAATTAAATTTTACACTCTTTTTTCCCCCTCTTCTTTATTTCTTATCCTCTAATTTACCTTTCTCTGGTGGTCATCTTCATTGGGGTTATAAATATCATGAATACATTTGTGTTCAGTACCTAGTGCCTTGTGCCTTGTGCCTTATGCCTTGTGCCTTGTTGGGTTGTATTTTGTGCCTTTAAATCAACACAGGAGAGAGAGAACTATATAACTAGAAACATGAAGAAGAGAGAATATGGGGAGACAAAGAAACAGTCCATATATGAAAGAAAAGTAGGCATCACCAGAAAAGGAAGTAAACAAAATAGAGGTAAGCAACCTGTCAGAAAAAAAAAATCAGAGAAATGGTCATAAGGCGGATGAAAATAATGGAACACAAGAGGAAATGAAGAAGAATCAAGAATAAAAAAATGAAAATTGACATTGCTGCTGTAAAGAACTCAGTAGAAAGCATCAAGAGTAGACTAGAAGAAGCAGAGGACCGCATCAGTGAGCTAGAACACAATGTAGGAAAAGATAAATAAAAAGCAGGAGGAGAGCCTAAGGAAACTTTGGGACAACATGAAACAAAAGAATATCCGCATAATAGCAGTGTCAGAGGAGAGGAAACTGAGCAAGAAATAATGTCAGAGAATTTCCCTGATATAGGGATGAAAAACCCCACATAAATCCAAAAAGCTCACAGAGTCCAAGGAAAAGGGACCCCAAAAACTGATGCCAAGGCATATTACAGTTAAACAAGAGGCCTGGTGGACAAAATTCGTGCATGGGGGCTGGGGTGTGCTTCAGCCAGCATGCTCCCTCTCTAATCTGGGACCCCGTGAGGGATGTTCGACTGCCTGTTCAGGTAGGATCAGGCCTAAACGGGCAGTCAGAAATACCTCTCACAATCCAGGACTGCTGGCTCCCAACTGCTTACCTGCCTGCCTTTCTGATTGCCTCTAACTGCTTCTGCCTGCCAGCCTGATCATCCCCTAACCACTCCCCTGCCAGCCTGATTGATGCCTAAATGTTCCCCTGCGAGCCTGTTTGCCCCTAACTGCCCTCCCCTGTGGGCCTGGTCACCCCTAACTTGTGTCCACATGGGGGCAGGATCTTTTGACCACATGGGGGCAGTCATCTTGTGTGTTGGAGTAATGGTCAATCTGCATATTACTCTTTTATTAGATAGGATAGAGGCCTGGTGCACAGAGGTAGGGCCAGCTGGTTTACCCTGAAGAGTGTCCTGGATCAGAGTGGGTGTTCCCTTAGGGTGTGGGGTGGTCTGAGCAAGGAGCCTTTGGTGGTTTGTAGGCCAGCCATACCCCCCAGCGACCCAATTGGAGGCCCTAGATCTGGGATTTATTTATCTTCTACAATTGAAACTTTGTAGCCTTTGAAACTGTTGCCTTAAGCAGAGGCCTTGGCCAGTCAGGGTTTGGGGAAAGCTTGGTTTCCTCCATCACCAGGGGCAACTCAAGCCTCCCTTCTGCTCTCTGTATGGCCATAGCCATCATGGTTGGATTAATTTGCAATACTCACCTTGACTGGCTGTTGGGCGTGGCTTGTGGGTATGGATGGTGCTCAATTTGAATATTACTCTTTTATTAGATAGGCTATTTGCTTTTAATTAAAAATGCCAGGTGTTCAGAATATTGGGAAACTGGTAAAGTTCAAGTTAACTAAATAGGTTTATTCCCTCTCGATCAATCTGCAAGAAAGATACTCAAAGAGTAATGAGCTTAATCTTTCTGTTCAAATGGCACAGAAATTACTGACCTCTTCAAGAGCCATCTACCCCTTGTTAATGAGGCTTCCTCCTTTCTCAAGAATTCCTCACTGGATTGCATCTCCCTGTTTTGATCCTGTTTTGATAATGTGTTTAGAATTATGAATAAGTTTTCTTTACCAATGCTCTTTTCATTGGCATAGGCCTAGGACATGAAGTCAAACAAATAAGCAGGTATTAGGAAAAATTGATTGAAGAAACAAATGAAGCCACTTGCTTTAAATATTAACAAATTAGAAACTTAAGGATTTAAAATATTTAAGTACTAAGCATAGTTCAATATTACTTGGTACAAGCAGATATGTCTTAAGAACCAATCTATAATTGAAAAAAGTCCTTAACTTTCCCCTATTTTACTAATGTGTAAAATAGAAATTATACTGGCCCTTCCTCTTATCTGAGGGCTCAAGGAAATTGACTGAAGCAAAAGTTCTGTGTCAAATGAAGAGAACTACCCACTGTTTTAAGTTTTACTGCATAGTTTTGACTCCAGAAACCTCTTCTGCCTTCTATATTATTTGATTTCAGAGAATTGGGAAGGGTATAAGGGAAGATAGAATGGAGTAGTAGGCAGAATAATGCCCCCAAAATGTCCACAATTTAATTCCTGGAAACCTTATATGGAAAAATGGACTTTGCAGATGTGATTAAATTAAGCATCTCAAAATGGGAGATTATCTTGGATTAATTGACTAAGACTAATGTAATCACAAGTGTCCTTATCAGAGGGAGGTCAGAGTGTTGGAGTCAGTAGTAGAAGATAGGATGATGCAAGCAAGAAATTGGAATGATTCTCAGATGGGGCTCCAAGTCAAGGAATGCAAGAGATTCTAGGAGCTGGTAAAGGCACAGAAGCAGATTCTCCCTAAGAGTGTCCCAAAGGACCCAGCCCTGCTAATAAGTTGGCATCAATGGTGAAATGTTTTTAGGTTTCTGACCTCCAGAACAGCAAAAAAATAAATGTGCATTGTTTTAAACCACTTTGTTATAGGTGCCATGTGAAACTAATACAAATGATAAGCTATGTTCTCTCATTAAAAAGAGCAAAGAAGTGAAGCTCAGAAAACTTTGGGTCTGGTTTTGAGTTTTTCACTAATAGCTGTGGGATCCTAAACAATTCTCATTATCTCTCAGAACTTTAATGTACCCATACACCAGAGAGTTTAACTGTTTAACTTCTTAGTCCCTTCTAGCTCTGAGAGTCTAGGATGGTCACAATGCTAAGTGTACAGAATCGAATAACATCCTCTTTGTCCTCCTGATGATATTCTAAATTTGTGTTTACATTCTCCTTCCATGACATACTGTTACAGAATTTATCAGGTGACCGAAGAACACATAGGAGTACTTGGAGACACAGGAAAAAAACATTTCTTTTTAGATGTTTCACATGTACCAATTCAGTGACTCAGGGGAGACTGTTTGTCTCCAAATCCTGAGCAAGCCAATATGAAGGAAACTTTCCCTTTATAACTTTTAGCTTCTTTTTCCCCCAAATATGGATCATACTTCTGTATTTCACGGGCTTTGCAAAAAGTCCTGTATGTGGGGATGGAGGCCATGAGACCACACCTTAAGGCCTGGCCTGGTGCCAGTGCTGATAACCCTGTCTGGGGTTTGTGTATTGTTCATGGTTTATGACCTCTCTAAAATGGGAGTAATACTTAAGTAAACAGGTCTGGCAGGACCAGATAATTAAAGAAGGGGCAGTGACTAGACTATAGACTAATGAGAATGTGCATTAGGTTACTGAAATAGATACAGTCCTATTGTCCCCCATCAATACCACACCTCTAGTGACTCTATGGCCAGATCATAAATCCCAGACATTGGCACTGAAGACATAGCAAGAGATAAAATGTCTTTCCAAATTTGCCTAATACTCTGATTAAAACAAAACAAAACAAAACAAAACAAAAACATGTTGCCTGTTTCAGGTAGGTTTATTTTGGAGCAGGGCTTCTTGGTTTTGGTCAAACATATGACCTGGCAATCCCACAGCACTTACTAAGTGTTTATCTTCTCTATCGATGTATAGTAATTTTAATAAAAGTCCTGTACCAGCCCTCATCCTAGGTGGTAAGCCAGCCCAACCTGTCTTCCTTACATTCTGTTGAACACAGATGCCTTCCAGTAACTAGAGTCATTATTTTGTCTTCATAACCTTTTTGCTTGTGCTCCAGATAGCTGTTGCAAAATTATGTATATTTAGAAAAATGATGTCAGTTATTTCTTATTTTGCCATCTTTGAGATGTCATTTGACTTGGATTTTCCAGCAAAATAGATTCCTATTGGTACCACCCCCAATTCTAGATACACAAAATACTAATAGATTAAAAGAATCCCACTGTTTTATCTGTGTTTCATCTTCTTCAAAATAAATAAGCCCACCCACACATCTGTCATTAGAAATGAGCTAAGAACAGCTAGGTGATGCTTTATTCCTTCCTGTGAAAAGGATTTTTATATCTGAAACTGAGCTTTAAATTGCATTCAACCTGTCAAATTAAGTGAGGACACTTTCACCAAAATAAAAATAGAAACGAAAATATCCTGAGTATTCATTTAAGAACCCAGATTGCATGTACTTCACAATTCTGACATGAGAGTGCTCACTGTATTTTGTCAACTTGACAAGGAATTGCTGGCAGACATAGAGTTGGATATTTATATTCCTTTGTTTCAGTTTTACAGATGGGTACATTTTATATATTGATTATCTTGAGGGAAAGCTTGCATCATAAAATGGGAGCCTTTTAAAATGTGCGGTTAAGAAAATAATAGAAATTATTTTGCATATTAAGAACTAGAGATATGCTAGAAAAATAATAACCTTTACAATGTGGAAAGATCTAATCTTGAAACAGTTTTCCTGAAGGTCAGATTATAATGACATCCTTTTATCCCTCTCCCTTTCCCTGCAGAATCTGAAGCTTTACTTTCCCTCTCCTATACCAGCAGGCAGGCTATGCCCAGCAATGGAATTAGATGAAGATGAGGACAAATGGTCCACACTGCAGGCACAAAGGCAAAATTCTGCAGGCACAAGCACTAGAGAAACTTATTTATAACTTTCTTATCTCCCTAAGAAGTTTTTAATTTTCTACTAGTGGAAGTTATTCTTTTTTCTATTTTTTGCTTCATGTGAAAAAGTAGATAAGTAAAGAAAACAACAATCACACAAATAAAAAAACTGCAGTTTTTAATGTAGCCTCATTTTTTTTTCTGGCTCACTGTCCTTAGCTAGAAATAAATGTTATCCATGAATCAGTCTTGTAAAACTCAAGGCTCCTGGTTGCAAGCAATGGGACAAAATATTACCAACTTAGTAAAGTGGAGAGGCATTTATTGGGAGAATATTGTGTTACTAACTCTATCAACAGGAAGACTATGTAACCCAGGCTGAGAAAATGGGCAGGACTACAGTAGAGTGAACAGCAGGGAACCAGAAACATTCCGTCAGGATGCCATCAGGATTATCACCAACAACAACTCACACACAGTGCCACCACCTGACACTTCATGTTCTTTCTTCTAGAATTTTTACACTAACCACTGCTATTGCTGAGCTCTGCAAAATGATCAAAGTAGCACCAGGAAGCAATTTTCACAGGGTTTGTAACTTTGTGTCATTCTCCCAGAACATTTAAATGTTTAAGCCTAGGTCATGGAGGCATATATACCACAGCACCAGGGAACAGGAAGAAATGTCTGGCCATTTCAGCTTCTATAATAGGAAATGAGGCCAATTTACACTTTGGGGATTTCCCACAGCTAAAAGGGTGTTTGGATGCTGAGTAGCCAAACAATAGCAGATGTTTAACATAGTCCAGGACTCTTCCTGATATCTACACATACTCTTCACTTGAAAATACTTCTGCCTGAGGATACAAAATTAATGCCAAGAAATCTATGGCATTTCTATACACTAATAGTGAAATTACAGAAAGAGAGACTAAAAAAGCAATCTATTTACTGTCGCTCCAAAAAAATTAAGATACCGCTGAAACCGGTTTGGCTCAGTGGATGGAGCGTCAGCCTGTGGACTGAAAGGTCCCAGGTTCCATTCTGGTCAAGGGCATATATCCTGGTTGTGGGCACATCCCCAGTAGGGGGCGTGCAGGAGGCGGCTGATTGATGTCTCTCATCGATATTTCTAACTCTCTATCCCTCTCCTTTCCTCTCTGTAAAAAAATCAATAAAATATATTTTTTTTAAAAAATTAATATACCTAGGAATAAACCTAACTAAGGAGGTAAAAGACCTATATGCAGAAAACCATAGGACACTGAAAAAAAGAGAGAGGAAAACATAAACAGATGGAAGAGCATACCATGCTCATGGATCAGGAAAATCAACATCATTAAAATGTCCATACTACCCAAAGCAATCTATAGATTCAATGCAGTACCCATTAAAATACAAACAACATATTTCACAGACCTAGAAAAAACTCTCCAAAGATTCATCTGGAACAAAAAAAGACCCTGAATAGCCACAGAAATCCCAAGAAAGAAGAATAAAGTAGGTGGGATTTCAATGCCAGATTTCAAGCTGTATTACAAAGCAACTGTTCTCAAAACAGTCTGGTACTGGCACAAGACCAATGGAATAGAATAGAGAATCCAGATATCCACCCAAACCACTATGCTCAATTAATATTTGACAAAGGAGGCATGAACATACAATGGAGTCAAGACAGTTTCTTCAACAAATGGTGTTGGGAAAATTAGACAGATACATGCAAAAAAATGAAACTTTACCAACACAAAAATAAACTCCAAATGGATACAGGACTTAAATGTAAGACAGGAAACCACAAAAATACTAGAGGAATTCACAGGCAGCAAAATCTCAGACATATGCCGAAAGAACTTCTTCACTGATACTGCTCCAAAAGCAATGGAAGCTAAAGAAAAAATAAACAAATGGGACTACATCAAAATAAAAAGCTTTTGTACAGCAAAAGAAACTATCAATAAAACAACAAGAAAGCCCACTGTATGGGAAAACATATCTGCAAATGTTATCACTGATAAAGGTTTAATCTCCAAAATCTACAGCCAATTTATACAACTTAATAAAAGAAAGATAAGTGATCCAATCAAAAAAATAGGCAATGGACTTAAATAGAACCTTTTTGAAAGACGACAGAAGGAAGGCCAAGAGACACATGAAAACATGCTCAAAGTCACTAATTATCTGAGAGATACAAATCAAAACGACAATGTTATACCATCTGACACCTGTCAGAATAGCAATCATCAAGAAATCAACAAACAAGTGTTGGCAAGGATGCCGAGTAAAAGAAACCTTCGTGCACTGCTGGTGGGAATGCAAACCGATGCAGCCACTGTGGAGAACAATATGGAGTTTCCTCAAAAAACTAAAAATGGAACACCCATTTGACCCAGCAATCCTACTCGTAGGAATATATTCTAAGAAGCTAAAAACACCAATCAGAAAGGATTTATGCACCCCTATGTTCATAGCAGCACAATTTACAATAGCTACAATTTGGAAACAGCCTAGGTGTGCCCGTCAGCAGATGAGTGGATCAGAAAACTGTGGTACATCTACACAATGGAATTCTATTCTGCCATTAAAAAGAAGGAATTCTTACCATTTGCAGCAACCTGGATGGAACTGGAGAACATTGTGCTAAGTGAAATAAGCCAGTCAATGATGGAGAAACACTACATGATCTCACTCATTTGTGGATAATAAAGAGCATTATAACCTGATGAACTAAAAGATAGATACAGAGTCAGTAAAGCATCAAAAAGACTGTCAAATTACAGCAGGAAGTTTAGGGAGAGGTAGAGATCAACCAAAGGACTTGTATGCATGCATATAAGCATAACCAATGAACACAAAACACTGGGGGGTTAGGGTATGCTGAGGCGGGGAGGGGTGTAATGGGAAGATATGTATACATGTAATACATTATTTAAAAAAAAGAAAAGAAAAAAAGAAAATACTCCTGCCTGGTATAATTTAGTGTGTCCCAGTCAAGACATTCTCATCCCCTTCCAGCAGAGGTAGGCAACCCTCAGCCTTGCCAGTTATTGCCATTAGGTCGAAGTATAAAATACCTGCATAATGTTTTTTCCTTGATTTCTATCGAATACCTATTTAATATTCTGCAGCCTGTGTCCTAAAATATAAAGTTAACTGCTGGAAATAAGATCAACAGTAGTTAGCATAATAAATAGGAGAAGTCCATCAGAAGGCTGATGGACTTTGATATTCAGCAGTAATCTTGGTTGTAGGTCCTTGCTGTTTATCACTTTGAATATTTCTTGCCATTCCTTTCTGAACTTCAAAGTTTCTGTTAAAAAAAATATGACAGTCTTATGGGAGGTCCCTTGTAGGTAACTAACTGCTTTTCTCTTGTGTTTTTTAGGTTCTCTCTTTGTCTTTAATCCATTGTATTTTAATTATGATGTGTTTTGCTGTGGGCTACTTGGATTCATGTTGTTTTCCTTGAATTTTCTGGACTTAAATGTCTATTTCTCTTGTCATGTAAGGAAAGTTTTCTGTCTTTATTTATTATTTGCTTGTTTGTTTTTAGAGAGAGAACAGAAGGGAGGGGGAAAGACAGAGAAACATCAATGGGAGAGAGACATATCAAAAAGTTGCCTCCCACAGTGTCTGACCAGGGTAGGGATCAACCCTGCAACCCAGGTATATGCCCTTGACTAGAATCTAACCCACGACCCTCCAGTTTACAGGCTGACATTCTAACCACTGAGCAAAACCAACTAGGATCCATCTTTATTTTTTCAAATAGGTTTTTCATTTCTTGATCCTTCTCTGCTTCTTCTGGCAACCCTATGATGTGAATGTTGATATGCTTAAAGTTGTTCCAGAGGCTTCTTACACTACCTTCATTTTTTGGATTCCTTTTTTTTTTTTCTGTTCTAATTGGGTGTTTTATGCTTCCTCATATTCTAAATCACCGATCTTATTCTTGGTGTCCTCTACTTAACGACTGATTTGTGTAAATTATTATTCATTTCAGTTAATGTAGCCTTCATTTCTGACTGGTTCCTAAGTCTTTTTTCATGCTGTTAAAGTTACCACTAAGTTCCTTGAAGTTATCACTGAGTTCCTTATAATCATTGTTGGGAACTCTATATGTGGTAGTTTTCTTGCTTCCATTTTATTTAGTTCTTTTTCTGAAAATTTCTCCTTTTCTTTTTCTTTTTTTTTCTTTTTTGTGACATGTTTCCTTGTCTACACATTTTGGCTACTTCCTTGTGTTTGTTTCTAATATGAGGTAGAGTTGCTACATCTCCTATACTTGATAGAATGGCCTTGTATAGTAGGTGTGCTGAAGGGCCCAGTGGTGCAGCCATACCAGTCATTTAAGCTGGGTGCTCCAGATGTACCTAGGTGTGAGCTGTGTGCACTGTCCTATTATAGTTGAGCTTTTATTGCTATTGACATCACTGGGAATTGATCCCCAGACAAATCACCTGTGAAAACCAACTGCAACTACACCAGGAGAGCTGTGTGAGCTGTGTGCAGGTATCAATCCTATAGTGCAGGACTTACTTCAGTGGGGCTTTGGTGCTCACAGAGTCTGTCCATTGGTTGTGTTGCTCATTGATGTGGTAGAATTGTAATCCAGCATCACCTGAAGATCTTTACCAGGTTCACTGGCTCTAGGGCCTCCTGGGAGGTTCAAAGTTAGCTGCTACCTGTGCCCTGCCTGAGGCCATGTCCTGCCTAAGGATGGCCACCTGGCATGAGTTAGTGAAAAATCTGTAGACAGCTAATATTTATTATGGGTATGGATATGTCCAGGAGAGGCCAAGCCATGGACCATGGCAGGTGGCCACTAGTGCCTAGCAAAAGGTATGGAGCTTGCTGAGGCCAGTTGTTGCTTACTTGAGATATTTTAGTAAAGTCTGAAACATGAGGCAAAAGAGGCCAGTTTTATGAAAAAATAGTGAAAATGGCTTGGATGAGTCTGCAAGTTGGGTGAGTCATGGTCCCAGGTGAACTGTATGATTCAGGTTGATGGAGACTCAGATATGACTCCATCCTGCCAGCTCTGTGGGGAGGGCTCTTTAAAGGAACAACGGTCTCTGCTAGAATTTTTGTATGGCAAAAAACTAACTCCTCAGTCCTTATGTTGAACAATTAAGTTCCTTATTGTATGTTCCTGGTGCTTTTCAAGCTGCTGCTTCAGTGCTGGAGCTCAGAGGGAGTGAGTCCAAATAAGTCTTTGCATGAACCCTTTAAGAGCAACTTCCTTGGCCTCCAGAAGCCTTCTCTCTTCCTAAGCCTCTATGCTTGCTGGGTTTTACAGCCCAAAATTATGGAGAATTATCTTCCTGGTACTAAAAACCTGGGATGAGAAGTTTAATGTGGGGCTAGGAGCCCTTTGCTTCTCAAGGGACACCTCTGCAGGCAAGATATCCATCCCTAATAAAATACACCAAACATGGGTATGCAACCAGCTCATTTGGTACCTCTGTTCCTCCTACAAGTCTTAGTATGGCTTCTTTAATCCCCTAGTAGTAGGAATTCCATTCAACTAGATTTCAGGAAGTTCTGAAGAGCTACTCAATACATAGAAACAAACACAAAGAAGCAGCAAAAATGCGGAGACAAGAAAAATGTCACAAATGAAATAAATGGAAGAAAACAAACTACTGGAAAAAGAGTTCAAAACCACTGTTATACAATTACTCAAGAATCTTCTAGAAACCTCTCAGGAACTTAGTGATACCTTCAAAGACCTTAGTGAGAATGCAAAGAAAATGGATGGGGGTAAAAGGATCAGTCAGAAATTAAGCATATACTGAATGAAATAAACAATAATATATAGGGATTCAACAGTAGACTAGAGGATCGCAAGAAAAAGTCAATGATTTGAAATATGAGGAAGCAAAAAACACGAAACCAAAAGAGAAAAAATAAAAAGTAATATGAAGATAGTGTAAGGAGCTTCTAGGACAACTTCAAGCATACCAACATCAGAATTATGGGGTGACAGAAGAAGAGAGAGCGCAAGATATTTAAAGCCTATTTGAAGAAATAATGACAGAAAACTTCCCCTACCTGCTGAAAGAAATAGACTTACAAGTTCAGGAAGCACAGAGAACCCCAAATAAGAGGAATCCAAAGAGGGCCACACCAATATATATCACAGTTAAAATGCCAAAGGCAAAAGACAAAGAGAGAATATTAAAAGCAGCAAGAAAAAAAAAAAACAGTTAATTACCTACAAGAGAGTACCCACAGAACTGTCAGCTGATTTCTGAACAAAAGGTATGCAGGCCAGAAGGGAGTGGCAAGAAATATTCAAAGCAATGGAGAGAAACCAAGATAATGGCATAGGTGAACACCTAAACTGCTGCCTTGCACAACAATTTCAAAACAACTGCTGAAAGACAGAACAGACATCATCCAGAACCACAGGAATCCTGGCTGAGCGGAAATTCTACAACTAGAAGGAAAGAGAGAGGCTCATGAAGACTCAGAGGGCCTGCAAAAAGTTCAGGTATGGAGACACATGCATGGAGAGGACAGGTGGTAGAGTGCCTGGCTGGCTTCCTCTTGCGGGAGGGAGACAAAAACTCCCAACTGCACTGAATTCCTTACAAAACTGCACCGAAGCCCAGTTCCAGGTGATATTCATTCAGGGGGAGTCTGAATTGTCAGAAAAAGTGAGGAGTGCATGAATACTCAGGGGAGCCACAAAAGGCAGAGGTCTGGAGGAGCATGCGCCAGTGCACGCAGAAAGAACTAACTGCTGATTTTGTCGCTGGCATTCTCTAGCAGGAGGAAGACAGAACCTCCCAACTGTGCTGAACTCCACTTGCGACTGCACTGAACCGCAGTTTTAGGCAAGACCCTGGGGATCCAGCCTCATACAGGTCCCTGGAGCACAAGAAAACTCAGGGGAGCCCCAAAAAGCAAAGGTCTGGAAGTGCGAGAGTGCAAGTCTGCAGTGATTACCGAGGGACACTGAGACCCAGGGGCTGCCATGTAAGGCAGGGCTGATGGGAAGCCAAGGCTGTCTGCTCTTCCCTGAGACTCCACCCCATCCAAGCCAAACACAGGCTTTTGCAATTTTGCAAGTCTTGCATCATAAGGATGACTCCAGCAATGAAGTGCTCCCAATGTAGACACAGCTGATTCTCACAACCACTTGGCTTGGAGTTCAATTCCCCACAGTGATAACAACAACAATCAAGACTTAACTACAGCTGAAACTGGTTTGGCTCAGTAGAGAGAACGTGGGTCTGTGAACTGAAAGGACCCAGTTTTGATTCCTGTCAAGGACATGTATCTTGGTTGCAGGCACATCCCCAGTCAGGGCATGCAGGAGGCGGCTGATCAATGTCTCTCTCTCACTCATTGATGTTTCTAACTCTCTATCCCTCTCCTTTACTCTCTGTAAAAAATCAATAAAATATATTATTTTAAAAAGAAACTTAACTACAACAAGGCTGTACACACAGTCCCCAAAGGGGTGCAGCAAGAGAGTCCACATCAAGTAACTGGGGAGCGGAGCCACAGGGGCATATAGGAACCTAGCACACAAAGCTACTCTACCAACTCAGGGAAGCAGCCAAAATGCAGAGACAAAAGAAACATCACAAACAAAAGAAATAGAGGAAAACAAAAAACTGGATATAGAGTTCAAAACCATGGTTATAAGGTTTTTTAAGAATTTCCTAGAAAAGATGGATAAATTTAGTGAGACCCAGAGGAGATGAAAAAGGACAAACTAGAAATTAAATATTCACTGACTGAAATAAAAAATATTATGCAGAGACCTAACAGCAGATTAGAGGAATGCAAAAATTAAGTCACAGATTTGAAATACAAAGAAGCAGAAGACACTCCACTGGAAAAGAAAAAAGAAAAAGGAATCCAAAAAGTTGACGATAGTGTAAGGAGCCTCTGGGACAACTTCAAGCATACCAACATCATAATTATGGTGGTGCCAGAAGAAGAGAGAGAGCAAGATACTGAAAACCTATTTGAAGAAATAATGACCAAAAACTTCCACCAGCTGGTGAAAGAAATAGACTTACAAGTCCAGGAAACACAAAGGACCCCAAACAAGAGGAATCCAAAAAGGATCAAACCAAGACACATCAGAATTAAAAATGCCAAAAGCAAAAGACAAAGAGAGAATATTAAAAGCAGCAAGAGAAAAAGAGTTAATTACCTACAAGGGAGCACCCATATGACTATCAGCTGGCTAAAACCATCAGGCCAGATGGGAGTGGCAAGAAATATTCAATGTGATGAATAGTAAGAACCTACAACCAACATTACTCTACCCAGCAAAACTATCATTCAGAATTGAAGGTCAGATAAAGAGCTTCATGGATAGAAGAAAACTAAAAGAGTTTATCAACACCAAACCAGGATTTTATGAAATGCTGAAAGGTACTCTTTAAAAAGAGGAAGAAGAAAAAAAACAGTAAAAATAAAAATTATGAACAACAAATACATATCTATCAACAAGTGAATCTAAAAATCAAGTGAATTAAAAATCTGACCAACAGAATAAACTGATAAATATAACAGAATCAAGGGCATAGAAAGGGAATGAACTGCAATTCTCAGGGGGAAAGGAGTGAGGGGAGTGCGGAAAGAGACTGGACAAAAATCATACACCAATGGATGAGGACAATGGTGGGGGAAGAAAAGGCAGAGGGTGGGTGGGAACCAGGTGGAGGGGAGCTATGGGGGCGGGTAGAGGAACAATTGTAATAATCTGAACAATAAAAATGTATTAAATTTAAAAAATAACTACAATGCTTGTATGGTAGTTTAAAAACTAGGTTCTATGACTGAAATAACCTCCTCCACACCTTGTAAGTAGTGTCATCTTGGGCAAATCATTTTTTTTCTATTTTATTCTCCTTATGTTAAAAATGGAAATAATAGCACCACCTAGTATGTAGGAAATAAGAACCTACAACCAAGATTACTCTACCAAGCAAAGCTATCATTTAGAACTGAAGGTCAGATAAAGAGCTTCACAGACAAGAAAAAGCTAAAGGAGTTCATTACCACCACATTAGTATTAAATGAAATGCTGAAGGGTATTCTTTAAAATAAAATAAAAATGATGAACAATAGCCGAAAATGGTTTGGCTCAGTGGCTAGAGCATTGGCCTGCAGACTGAAAGGTCACAAATTCAATTCCGGTCAAGGGCATGTATTCTGGTTGCAGGCACATCCCCAGTAGGGGGCGTGCAGGAGGTGGCTGACCGATGTCTCTCCCTCATCGATGTTTCTAACTCTCTATCCCTCTCCTTTCTTCTCTGTAAAAAATCAATAAAAATGTATTTTAAAAAATTATGAACAACAAAGTGACAACAAATACATATCTATCAACAAGTGAATCTAGAAATCAAGTGAATAAAAAATCAGATTAACATAATCAACTGGTGAATGGAATAGAATCAAGGGCATGAAAATGGAACAGACTGACACTCTCAGAGGGAAGGAGGTGTGGAGGTATGGGAAGAGATTAGATTTTATATGCATGTATGTAGTACCTAGGGACAAAACATTAGGGTGGCAAGGGCTGGTAACTGGGTGAAGGGGAGTTATGGGGGAGAAGAGACATCTGTAATAATATCAACAATAAAGACCAAAAAAAATAAAAATAAAAAAGTGGGCAAATGACCTAAATAGACACTTTTTAAAAGAGGATATAAAGAATGCCAAGAGACATATCAAAACATGCTCAAAATCACTAAACATCCCAGAGAAACTAATCATAACAATAATGAGGTACCATCTCACACTTGTCAGAATGACTATCATCAACAAATCAACAAATGGCAAATGCTGGAGATAAAAGGAACCCTCAGCACTGCTGGTGGGCATGCAGTGTGGTACAGCCACTGGGAACAGTATGGAGTTTCCTCAAAAAATTAAAAATTGAACTCCCATTTGACCCAGTCATACCACTTCTAATATATCCTAAGAAACTAGAAATACTAATCAGAAAGGATATATGCACCCCTATGTTCATAGCAGCACAATTCACCATAGCTAAGAGTTGGAAACAGCCTAAGTGCCCATAAACAAATGAGTGGATTAAAAAACTATGATACATCTACACAATGAAATACTAAGCTGCTATAAAATAGAAGGCACTCTTACCATTTGCAACAGAAATAGACCTGGAAAGCATTATTCTAAACTAAATTAGCCAGCTGGAGAAAGATAAATATCACATGATCTCATTTCATCAAACCTCAGAGGAAAAGCAGGGGAGGGCAGAGTAAGAGATAAACTAAAGGACTTCTATGCATGCATATTAGCATAACCAATGGACACTGACACTGGGGTGGTGGGGGCTTGTCCTTGGGTATGGGAGTAGTTGGGGAGGCTCAATGGGGGAAGAAGGAGACATATGCAATATTTTATTAAAAATATGGCAATACATTTTAAAATATGGTGTGATCTTTTCAAATGTTTCTTAAATCAGTGGTCACCAGCCAGTGTTCCATAAACCACTGGTGGTCCATAGAAATATTTGGAAATCATTTGCATTTTTTATGTTTTACTAATCCTAATAAATAATAAAACAAAACTTATTCTAAGAAATTTTTATATTTTAACTGAATGACCATTTTCACCTTTATTGTGCACTAAATTCATGAAATATACTGGAGTATATTATATGTTCTGAATTCCCCTTTCTAATAACCAAAGGGAAACAAGCGAAGTGCAAGCAGCTTCAGTATTGATTCCACCATTACAGTAGTACCCCACTGTGCAATTACCAATTCTATTCCAATTGTTTTATTTTATTTGTGTACTAGAGGCCTGGTGCACAAAATTTGTGCACAGGAGTGTGCCCCTCAGCACCGCCAGCACCCTCTCCAATTTGGGACCCCTCGAGGGAGGTCCAACGACACGTTTAGACCCAATCCCAGTAAGATTGGGCCTAAACAGGCAGTTTGACATCCCTCTCAAAATCCAGAATTGCTGGCTCCCAACTGCTCTCCTGCCTCACTTCCTGATTCCCCCTAACTATTTCTGCCTGCCAACCTGATAACCCCATAACAACTCCCCTTACAACCTGATTGATGCCTAGCTGCTCCCCTGACAGCCTGTTTGCCCCTTACTGCCTTCCCCTGCAGTCTTGGTCACTCCCAATTGCCCTTCCCTGTAGGCCTGGTCCCCCAACTTCCCTCCTCTGCCAGCCTGGTCACCCCTAACTGCCCTACACTGCAGGCTTGATTGCCCCCAACTGCCCTCCCTTGTTGGCAATCTTGTGGTGGCCATCTTGTGTCCACATGAGAGCAACCATCTTTGACCACATGGGAGCAGCAATCTTGTGTTGGAGTGATGGTGAATTTGCATATTACTCTTTTATTAGATAGGACAGAAGCCTGGTGCATGGGTGGGGGGCAGCTGGTTTGCCCTGAAGGGTGTCCTAGATCAGGGTGGGGGATCTCTTGGGGCTTGGGGTGGCCTGGGCAAGGGACCTGTGGTGGTTTGCAGGCTGGTCATGCCCACTCCCCCCTCCTCCCCCCCGCAACCCAAGCTGAGGGCCTGATATCTAGGATTTATTTACCTTGTATAATTAAAACTTTGTAGTCTTTTTTATCCATATAAATTAATTTTTATATTTTTATTTTTTTTCCTGTTGCCCTCCCCACCCTCCAGTACATGCCCTCATCCATAGCCACCCATTGCCCGCCCCACTGCACTGTATTCACTGGCTATGCCTACACACACATGCATACAAGTCCTTCTGTTGATCTCCTATAGGCCCCTCATCACCAACATCCCCTGCCTTCCAACTGTAGCATGACAGTCTGTTCATTGCTTCTTTACCTCTGCATCTGCTCCCCACAACCCCCTGATTCTTATCTTTAAAAACATCTTGCCCCTGAAGGCTAGAAATAAACCCACAAGAGCAAAAGAAAAATGTTTGAGTCCCAATTTCAATGTCCAATAACTTTGAGTCCCAGTTTCAATGTCAAACAGTTCCTTATGTGCACATGTCAACAATGGTAACTGGAGAGTGGACAAATGGTGTCAATGCCGGTCCAACCCTCTCTGGTTTGGTCCTAGGCATCATGTAGCAAAGCACTGCTGCTGACTGCTCACATAACAAGGTGTCCTCCACGTCTTCCATCTCTGCACTGAACCCCTTATCCTACTACACTGAACCTCAGGTCCAGCCGAAACTCATACGGGGGGAAGTTGGACTATAAATAGGGAGAACAGCATGGAAACTTAGGGGAGTCACAAAAGGGCAGAAGTCTGGTGGCGTGAACAGCACTGTGCACAGAACACCAACTGCTGATATGCCACTGGCTTTCACGAGTGGGCAGGAGACAGAGCCTCCCAACTGAGCCACTTCTAACTCCACTAAACCCCAGCTTCAGGGGAGATCCTGGAGATCCAGACTCATATGGTCCCAGAGTGTAGGGGAACCAGAAAGGCAGCGGTCTAGGGGCACTGCACGCACACACAGGGACCGCTCCAGCAATTACCCAGAGACACATGAGACCCAGGGGCCATGTAGGGCAGGAACAACTGGAAGACAAGGCAGTCCGTTAAGCCCTGAGACTCCACCCATCCCAAACTCAACTGAGAAGCTTTTGCAGTTTGCAAAACTTGTATAATAAGGCTAAATCCAACACAGAAGTTCTCCCAGCATAGTGAAACTGTGGAGACATAGGAAGAGATCACAAACAAAAGAAATGGAGGGGAAAAAACAACTGGATATAGAGTTCAAAACCACGCTTATAAGGTTTTTCAAGAATTTCCTAGAAAAGATGGATAAATTTAGTGAGACTCCAAAGGAGATTAAAAAGGACCAACTAGAAATTAAACATACACTGACTGAAATAAAAAATATTATAGAGAGTCCTAACAGCAGACTAGAGGAAGGCAAGAATTGAGTAAAAAATTTGAAATATAAAGAATCAGAAAACACTCAATTGGAAAAAGCAAGAAGGAAAAAGAATCCAAAAATGTGAAGATAACATAAGGAGCCTTTGGGACAGATCCAAGCATACCAACATCAGAATTATGGGGGTGCCAGAAGAAGAGAGAGAGCAAGATACTGAAACCTATTTCAAGAAATAATGACTGAAAACTTCCCACATTTGGTGAAAGAAATAGACTTAAAAGTCCAGGAAGCACACAGAATCCCATATAAAAGGAATCCAAAGAGGACTACACCAAGACACATCATAATTAAAATACCAAGAGCAAAAGACAGAGAAAGAATATTAAAAGCAGAAAGAAAACAAAACAGTTAATTACCTACAAGGGAGCACCCATACAAATGTCAGCTGATTTCTCAACAGAAACTATGCAGGCCAGATGGGAGTGGCAAGAAATATTCAAAGTGATGAACAGCAAGAACCTACAACCAAGAATACTCTATCCAGCAAAGCTATCAATCAGAACTGAAGGGCAGGTAAAGAGCTTCACAGATAAGAAAAAGCTAAAGGAGTTCAACAACTCCAAACCAGTATTATATGAAATGCTGAAAGGTACTATTTAAAAAGAGGAAGAAGAAAAAGGTAAAGATAAAAATTATGAACAACAAATACATATCTATCAACAAGTGAATCTAAAAATAAAGTGAATTAAAAATTGGATTAACAGAATAAAATGGTGAATATAATAGAATCAGGAGCACAGAAATAGGTTAGGAGGGTGTAGTGAGAGACTGGACAAAATCATACACCTATGGATGAGGTCAATTTTGGGGAGGTAAAGGTAGAGGGAAGGGTGGGAGCTGGGTGGAGGGGAGCAATGGAGGGCAAAAAAGAGAAACAACTGTAATAATCTGATTAATAAAGATTTAAATTAAAAATAAATAAATAAATAAACAAACAAACAAACAAATAAATAAATAAATAAATAAATATCTTTGTCTCATGAAGCAATTTCTCTTCAGGTTATGGTGACCACTTTATGGATTCCCTCTCATGCCCCTCCCCATTGTCTGTGCCCAATGAATATGCTCATATGCATGTACAAAGGTCCCTCTGTTGATCTCTCCCCCTTATTCTCACCAAACCCACCTTCCTCGAGGTTTGATGTGTTGATCAATGTTTCTCATTCTCTGGGTCTGATCTTGATCATCATTCTATGTCATTCATTATATTCCACAGATGAGTGAGATCATTTGATATTTTCTTTCTCTGCCTGGCTTATTTCCCTAAGCATAATGCTTTCCAACTCCATTCATGTTGTTGCAAATGGTAGGAGCTCCTTCTTTTTTACCACAGCATAGTATTCCATTGTGTAGATGTACCACTGTTTTTTAATCCACTCATCTGTTGATGGGCAGTTAGACTGTTTCCAAATCTTAGCTATGGTGAATAATGTTGCTATGAACATAGGAGTGCATATATCCTTTCTGACTGGAGTTTCTACTTTCTTGGGGGTATATTACTAGTAGTGGGATCACTGGATCAAATGGGAGTTCCATTTTTAGTTTTATGAGGAGACTCCATACTGTTCTCCACTGTGGCTGCACCAGTCCGCATTCCACCAGCAGGGTTCCTTTTTCTCTGCATCCTTGCCAACACTTGTCATTTGATGATTTGTTGATGATAGCCATTCTGACAGGTGTGAGATGGTACCACATTGTTGTCTTGATTTGCATCTCTCTGATGATTAGTGACTTTGAGCAGGTTTTCATATGTCTCTTGGCCTTCCTTCTGTCTTCTTTTGAGAAGTGCCTACTTAAATCAGTTGCCCATTTTTTATTGTTTTTTTTATCTTCTTTTTGTGAAATTATATGAGTTCCCTGTAAATGGTGGAGATTAAACCCTTATCATTGATATCATTGGCAAATATGTTCTCCCATGCAGTGGACTTTCTTGTGGTTTTGTTGATGCTTTTATTTGCTGTGCAAAACTTTATATTTTGAAGTATTCTCATTTGTTTATTTTTTCCTTTGTTTCAATTGCCTGAGGAGCTGTGTCAGTGAAGAAATTCCTTCTGCATATGTGGAAGATTTTGCTGCTTGTGTATTCCTCTAGTATTTTTATGGTTTCCTGTCTTATGTTTAAATCCATTTTGAGTTTATTTTTGTGTATGGTGTAAGTTAGTGGTCTAGTTTCATTTTTTTGCATTTTTCTGTCAAATATTCCCAACACCATCTGTTGAAGAAACTGTCTTGACTCCATTGTATGCTTGTGCCTCCGTTGTCAAATATTAATTGAGGACAATGGTTTGGGTTGATTTCTGGGTTCTCTATCCTTTTCCATTGATCTAGTACCAGGTAGTTTTGAGAACAGTGGCTTTGTAATACAGCTTGAAATCTGGCATTGAGATCCCATCTACTTTGTTCTTCTTTCTAAGGATTGCTACAGCTATTCAGGGTCTTTTTTTATTCCAGATGAATTTTTGGAAAGAGCGTTCTAGGTCTGTGACATATGCCTTTGGTATTTTCATGGGGATTGTGTTGAATTTATAAATTGCTTTGGGTAGAATGGACATTTTGATGATATTGATTCTCCCAATTCATGAGCATGGTATGTTCCTCCATCTGATTATGTCTTCCTCTACCTCTTTTTTAGTGTTGTGTAATTTTCTGCACATAGGTCTTTTACCTCTTTAGTTAAATTAATTCCTAGTTATTTTAATTTTTTTGGTGTGATGGTAAAGGGGATTGCTCTTTTACTCTCTCTTTCTGTAAGTTCATTATTGGTATATAAAAATGCCATAGATTTCTCGGTGTTAATTTTGTATCCTGCTACATTGGTGAATTCATTTATCATGTCTAATAATTTTTTGATGGAGTCCTTAGTGTTTTCTATGTACAGTATCATGTCACTGTAAATAAGGACAGTTTTACTTCCTCTTTTCCTCTATATGATTGCTTTTTATTTCTTTTTCTTGTTTGATAGCAATGGCTAATACTTACAGCACAATGTTAAATAGAAGTGGTGAGAGTGGGCATCCGTGTCTTGTTCTTGTTTTTAGGGGAAAGGGTTTTAGTGTTTGCCCATTGAGTAAGATGTTGGCTATAGGTTTGTCATATGTGGTTTTTATTATGTTGAGGTATGATCCATCTATTCCCACTTTGCTGAGAGTTTTTATTAAGAAAGGGTGTTGGATTTTGTCAAATGCTTTTTCTGCATCAATTAATATGACTATGTGATTTTTATCTCTCAATTTGTTTATGTGATGTATCACGTTTATTGATTTGTGGTTATTGTACCATCCTTGCATTCCTGGGATAAATCCTACTTGTTCATGGTGTATGATCTTCTGACTTACTGCTGGATTCGATTTGCTAAAAATTTATTGAGAATTTTGGCATCTATGTTCATGAGGGACATTGGTCTGTAATTCTCTTTCATTGTGTTATCTTTATCGGATTTAGGTATTAGGCTGATGCTGGCTTCATAGAAGAAGTGTTCCTTCCTCTTGAATTTTCTGGAATAGTCTGAGAAGTATGTGTTTTAGTTCTTCTATGAAAGTCTGGTAAAATTCCCCTGTGAAGTTGTCTGGCCCTGGGCTTTTGTTTGCTGGAAGCTTTTTGATGACTGCTTCATTTTCTACCATAGTTATCAGTGTGTTGAGATTTTTAGAATCTTCCTGTGTGAGTTTTGAAAGGTTGTGTGTGTTTAGAAATCTGTCCATTTCCTCTAGGTCATGAAATTTGTTGAGTAGAATTGTTCATAATATTTTTTAACAATCCTTTGTATTTCTGTAGGGTCTGTAGTTATTTCCCTTCTCTCATTTCTGATTTTGTTTACGTGGGTACTCTCTCTTTGCTTCTTGGTGAGCCTGGCTAGAGGTTCATCGATCTTGTTTATTGTTTCAAAGAACCAGCTCTTTGTTTTGTTGATTTTGTATCCTTTTTTTTTTTTTTTGTCTTTATGTCATTCATTTCTGCTCTGACCTTTATTATTTCCTTCCTTCTGTTCAGTGGGCTTTTCTTGTTGCTCTCTTTCTAATTCTTTGAGTTGTTGAGAGGTGCAATATTTTCCTGTTTGTTGAGGTAGGCCTATAGAGCTATAAACTTCCCTGTCAGCACTGCTTTCATTGTGTCCCATAGCATTTGTGTTGTTGTGTTTTTATTGTCATTAGTCTCCAGAATATTTTTAATTTCTTCTTTTATCTGGTTTATAACCCAATCATTGTTTAGTAACATGCTACTCAACTTCCAAGTGTTTGAATATTTTCGAATGTTTTTATTGTAGTTTGTTTCTAATCTTATGCCATTGTTGTCTGAGAAAATGCTTGATATGATTTCAATCTTTTTTAATTTGGCGAGACTTTGCTTGTGACCCAATATGTGGTCTATTTTTGACAATGTCCCATGTCCACTTGAGAAGAATGTATATTCTGTAACTTTGGGGTGAAATGCTCTGAAGATGTCAATTAGGTCCATCTGTTCTAGTGAGTTATTTAGAATTGTTTCTTTGCTGATTTTTTTTGTCTAGACGATTTGTCCAGAGATGTCAGTGGTGTATTAAAATCCCTTACTATAATTGTATTGTAGTAGATCTCTCCCTTGATATCCTCTAGGAGTATTTTTTATGTATTTAGGGGCTCTTGTGTTAGGTGCATATATGTTTACCAGAGTTATATCTTCTTGATGAATTGCTCCTTTTACTATTATGTAGTGGCCTTCCTTATCTCTTGATATAGCCTTTACTTTGAGGTCTATTTTATCAGATATAAATATTGCTACCCCAGCTTTTTCTCATTTCTATTTGCCTGAAAAATGTTTTCCCATCCCTTCACTCTCAGCCTGTGTGAATCCTTTTCTCTGAGGTGGGTCTCTTGTAGAGAGCAAATGTATGGGTCCTGTTTTCTTAAGCATTCAGCTACCCCATGTATTTTGATTGGTGCACTTAATCCATTTACATTTAATGATATTATTGTCAAGTTCATGTTTATTGTCATATTTTTCCTTGGTGTTTGTTTGTTTGTTTTGCCTTTCTCTTTCTTCTTTTTATAGCAGTTCCTTTAGCATTTCTTGCATTATTGGCTTGGTAGTGATAAACTCTCTTAGCCCTTTCTTGTCTGTAAAGCTCCTGATTCCACCTTCAATTTTGAATGATAGCCTTGCTGGGTATAGTATTCTTGGTTTCACACCCTTGTTTTGCATCAGTTTATATGTTTCATTCCATTCCCTCCTGTCCTGGTGTGTTTCTGTTGAGAAATGAGTTGATATTCTAATAGGAGATCCCTTTTAGTTAACTTTCTCTCTCTGGCAGCCTTTAAGATTCTTACTTTGTCATTAGTGTTCACCAATTTAATTATGATGTGTCTTGGTGTAGGTTTTTTGGGTTCAGCTTGTTTGGGACTCTGTGTACTTCTTGGACTTCCATATTTTTTTTCTTGCCAATATCAGGGAAATTTTCTATCATTATTTCTTCAAATGGGTTTTCTATTCCTTGCTTTTCTCCCATTCCTTTTGGTATCACAATTAAGCATATGCTGTTTCATTTTGTGTTGTCCCAAAGCTCCCTTAGGCTCTCTTCTTGTTTTTTAAATATTTTTTCTAGTTGTTGCTGTTTGTGTGTTTTTTTCTACCTTGTCTTCTAATTTGCTGCTGTGGTCCTCAGCCTCTTCTAGTCTACTATTTAGGCCTTTCATTGTGTTCCTCATTGCAGCTATGTTGTTCTTCATCTCCTCTTGATTTCATTTTATATTGGTGACATTCTCATTCAGCTCCTTATAGTTCTCATTGAGTTGTGTGATATTGTCGTTGAGTTGTGTGTATTTGTCTTCCATCCATTTAAACATCCTTAAAACCATTATTCTGAATTCTTTCTCTGAAAGGCTGTTCACTTCAATTTCATCTAACTCCCTTTCTGGTGATTCCTCTTTTTCTTTCCTTTGGGGATTGCTTTTATGTCTTCCCATGTTTTCCTGTAATGTTTTAATGGTAGATTTAATTGCCTTACTACCCAAGTTTTTTTTGCGGGGAATGGTGCTACCGGTGTATTCTCTCATTCTCCTGTGTTTGTTAATTTATTGTAGTTTCCTACTGTAGCTATTTGCGTTCTCTTGATGTAGATCTGCGAGCTTGAGCAGGACAACTGTGGTGTCTAGAAGTTGGCAGCTATGGAGAGGAGTGTCCCTATTTTTGCTGTTTTGCACCCTTAATTGAGATCACACATGCCCAGCAGAGATACACAGTGGCATCAAGGACCCATCTATTGGGGTGATACGTTTTAGAGGGCCTACACTCTGGAGAGGCTTGACTGTGATGTTCAGAGTTAAAAAAATCACACCCATGTGGCTGCCAGTGGCTTCCATGCACTGTTTAGGGGGCGGACCGCCAGAAACATGCTGCTGAAAACCCACCTTGGGTGGCAGCCTCGAGGGTGCACCGCAAACACTGGTAATCAAGGAGCTCCACAAACCATATAGGTGGGCACACCACAGACAGGGCAGCCAGAACATACAAACACAGGGACTAGAGTGCTTTGCAAACTGGTGAGAAGGCATGCTGCAGACTGGGGAACCCTGGTGCGCAGATACAAGTTGACATGGAAGTTCTGCAGGTGTGGACTAGTGTGTGGCAGCAGCTGAAACCATGGCACAGCTGAAACCGTGGTGCACGCACATGGTGCACGCACACTTGGTGACCCAGGACTTTGCAAGCCCAGACCAGTGTATGGCCGCAATCACATCTGAGCCTATGTCACTGGAGAGGGGGAGGTTGCACTCACTTCATTGGAGGCAGAGGTCCCAGGGTCCACGGGTCTGCAGGACTCTGGTTGGAATCGCAGGGCAGCTTCAAAGCCTGTCTGGTTGGTGGTGCTGATGAGTTCCCAAAAAAGGCAATTTTCCCTTCAAGATGACATGGGCTCCATGCCCGAATCCCACAGTCCGGTGAGTGAAAGCCACGATGACAGTCTATCCTTGTCCAAGAGAGCCTGGACTGCCAGCCCTCACTACTCCCATGAAATTCAACTGTCTCTCACTCAATCACACACCCACCACACACACCCATACACTTTCCTTTTGTCCCCTCACTCACTTCCTCTCCCTCACCTCTATCCTGCCAGCCGCCATCTTTTGAAACTTTGTAGTCTTGAGTGGAGGCCTAGGCTGGCCAGGATGTGCAGAAAGCTTGGCTTCCTCCATTACAGTGGAAACCCAAGCCTCCTATTTGCTCCATGGCCACAGCCATCTTGGTTGGGTTAATTTGCATACTTTCTCATGGTTGGCTAGTGGACATGGCTTGTGGCTGTGGCAGATGTGTAGTCAATTTACATATTACTCTTTTATTTGTGGCATTTATTTATTTTGATTCAATTTTAACAACATATTTGTGCCAAAAAATATTTTCATCTGTCACAGCTATGAAAACTCAGCACCAGTCTCAACTTGAAATAAATATGACTCTCCATTTTGCTATAATGTCATTGGAGTCAAAAATTCATAAACTTATTTGAAGCAAAACAGGAGCAAATATCACACTCTAAAAGTGTGTAATCTATACTAATAAAAGAGAAACATGCAAATGAACCATCACTCTGTATACCCACCAGCCAATCAAGAAGGAATATGCAAATCAGAAGGTCAAAGATGGTAGCCACCCACCTGCTCCAGGCATGTGGTGGCTGGACAGGGCAGGATGTTGTAGTGTGGGAGCGTAGGAGGTGATAAAGGGATCTACAGGAGCAGCACTCCAGCTGCAGCAAAGACAAAGACGACAGACTCTGCAGCGAATATGGCAGACTCTGGCCCAAGTGAAGGACTTGGTCCTGGGTTCCAGAGGAAAACCAGTGCTGGAAGCCAAGGGAAGGAAGGCTTATTGCAGGAATATCTTCTTGCAATAGGCCTCTAGTACTTAAATAAGTTTCAATTATTTCATAAAAATTAAATTTATTTCAATAAATTTGTTACAATTAAACAACCTTTGAAGATTTTATAATTAAATAAGTATTTAATTTGTTATATTAAATAGGTGCATTTCATATTAATAAAATGGAAGTTCTCTGGTCATTATAACAAATGTATTTATCTTTTTTTTTTAATCATATTAGTGGTCAATGAGATTTAAAATGATGAATTTAATGGTCTGGGAGGTCCAAAGGTTAGTGACTGTTGTCTCAATAATAAGAGAAAAAAAGGATTGAATTACTTTAAAGGTGTCACTGCAAGACTTGTTTATTGTGTGAAAATGGATTATAGCTCACCAGGAAGAGGTTACTTATGTAACTTTTCTCTCTTTTCCATGTCCAGAATGGTTAGAAAGTGGGTCCAAATTCTGAGTAAAGGCGGCTAGGAATTGAGAAATAAAAGAAAGAGACAAGACACAGAGATAAAAAGAAAAGCTGGGACCTGGTGGACCACTACCCTCTTCTGATGGAGAGAGTTACCCAGAGCCAATTCAGCATGTTTATTTTATACCCCCAAATACCAGGAAATTTCACCAAAAGGTCAAAACAAAAGATTATTTGCATTCTTGAGTAGGCCCTGAGCATTCCTGGTGCTAGGCTGGATTTAGATATCAAAACCCACTTCCCCACACCATGGGATGAAATGAAAGTCAAGCTGATAACACCCTTTCCCTTTTGGAAATGTTCCCAGGGCATGGCTTTGCTGGCACCACTGGGTACAGCTGACAATAATTAAAGAATGCCCATGTGCCTTCCCAGGAAGCCCTCTATATCTCTCCCCTTTTTTATTTTTAAATGTTGTTTGTGGACATCTAGTTGGAGCTTACGGACTTGAGATCACAGGAGCTTGCTAATGACTGAAAAAAAGCAGGATAAGATTAGAAGTACACAAAGGAATCCAGTTAGGTACTATGCAGTGTTTTTTAATATATTCAATGCATTAAATTATTTTAAATCATCCAGCAATTCTTTTGCCAGTTTTACCAGAGATATAATTTCATTATGACTATTCTGAATGGTTTGCACATGTTTGTGTAGCTGCACTAGGTCTATACTGATACTATTATGATGCCATATTCCCTGTAGGTACATCTTGATTTTATTCCAGTCCCATAGATAAATGTTATAGCGGGCTGAAGTCGACAAATATATGTAAAAACATCATGGCATTGCAGCTGCTATCTAATCTTGATACTTTCTAATTGATTACCTAGTCCTATCATTATAGCTTCCAAAGCATTTAGCTTTGTTTCTAGCCTTTTGTCTATATCTTCTTGATCATGAAATGTAGTTGAGTTGTTCTGAGACAATTTATTGACAAACTTTGCATTCTGGATGCTTTGGATCAAAGCAAGAGAAGCAGTCACAGCAGATGTAATAACAGTAACTAAAGTAACAATACCAAAAATAAGAAGTCCCAAAGCATGCTTTTCCCAGGACAGTTGATTGTGTAATTCCTGCAATGCCTGGAGTCCTGCATCATGATACCATTTTCCTGTTATGATGGTAGGAAGCATAATAAAAGAAGGCTGTTTTAAAATTAATATACCTTCATTCAGGTTATGCCTGGAAACACAGCTGGTAAGATTATAGTAATGGCATTGAACAGCATTATGTGTGTCCAATCTGGTGATATTCACATTTCTAGTCACCAATACATATGGGGGCTGGACAAGGCTTGTAAGACATGACAAGGGCTTGATGTGCATGCTCCTATAGAATTAGCTGAAAAAGAGCCAGGAAAATTAAGAAAGTCAAGAGCAGCAGCAAAATGCCACAAATCTTTCTGTAAATCTCCTGTTTTCGTGGTTAGGGCATTACCTACAAAACCTCCTGGTGACATAGGCTCATAATAGGGATATTTAGCATCAAGCCTGTGGGACCAATCTAATACATATAAGTCAGAGCCAGAAATATTATGTCTCACTAATACAAGATTGGTACGATCTTGCCATTGAGGAAATGCTCTCAACTCATTAGTGGTGCTATTAGGGCAGGAGGAGAATAGGGGGTGCTTATCAGACAGCCATCAGGTGGCCTTAGGAAATCCTGGTTTAGTAACTGTCTGAACATATTTTCTCAAATCCCAGGGGCCTTCAATGTTAGCAATGTTTGTTTCTCCATAGGACATCTCATTTTCTTGGCCAAGCTGCAAACATCCTGAAGTCCCCCTTTTTTGATAAAGAAATAGGGAGCTTCTCACTAAAGCCATTATACATATAATCACCTTGGGAAGAAGGAGTTATATGCTTGTTGGAGCTACCCCTGACCATATTAGTGTTGTTAGTAAACACTGGCACTGATTCTCCGGTTCAGGTGGCTGGAATGATCATAGGAGGATCTGTAATGTAAGTCCAGTAAGTTTCTTCTGTAGCCATCCTTACCTGGCAGCTAACAAGTGCTATCATAGCAAGAAAAAGGTTGGAGGGGGTTACTTGAACTCCCTGTTCTTTCACCACTTGCAGAGTATCAGTGGTCAGCTTCTTCAGTTGACCCCATATTGAGATTAAAAAACAAAATAAACCAAAAAAAAAAAAAATTCCAAACTGTTTTTCCAAAGTGGCTGTATCATTTTACACTTCTACCAGCAATGTCTGAGAGTTCCAGTTATTATATATCCTTGCCAATATTTTATATTGTTAAGTTCTTGAGTTATCTGTAGGGTTGTTGTTTCTGGTCATTCTAATATGTGTGTAGTGGCATCTTTTGTGGGTTTAACTTATATTTTCCTAATGCCTAATGATGATGAATATCTTTTCATGTGTTCAAAAATTAAATAAAAAACAAACAAATAAATAAATAAATAAAAAGTGGTTGTTGCCCAAGTAACCTCCCCATGATTGGAGAAAAATCATGATAGGGGAATCATGCCACAGACAGAAACATAACACATATCATTTGTATTTCTTCTCTCCATGATTTAACCTATAGGGAAAGAACAAGAAATTTCTCCAGTGCTTCTTGGAACACATGTGGAGTCACTTTAAGAATCAGAGGATAAGCAAAAGTATATCCAGAAACAAAAAACCAGAGGAAAAGGAGTTTGGAGACCAGTCACAACATGAATGTTTGCAGCAAGTGGGAATGTCTAGATTGCAGAGGAGACAATTAAGAAGAAATACAATAACATTCTAGTATTTGGAGATCCATAATGTAGAAGATATCTTAAAATGTGTGACACAGTAGCAGAGAGCAACATCTACCCACATCTGAGCAAGAATTTGATGGAAGCTACCTCAGATCAACTTCATGCCATGGACTTCTGTCCTCTTCTTCATATCATTGTTCCCTCAACTTTCTTATGGGGTACTTTGCTGCTTCAGTTTTTTTCCCTGGTTCTTTTCCTTCTTCTAAAAAATATATGTAGCATAACCCAGATAGATAGGACTCTTCTAGCCATAGTTACATAAGGTATACTATTTTATACTATTTGCCTGGCCTATGAACAAGAAACTTTATTATTTTTTTAAAAGTGTAAATATATGTACACATATGTATGTGTGTGTGTGTGTGTGTGTGTGTGTATACACACACACACACACACACACACACACACATATCTATAATAATCTATAATAATAAAAGCATCATATGATAATTAGACCTAACGACCTTCTGGATGAAACCAGGGTTGCGAAGGAAGCCCTGGTCCCAGGTGCCAGAGAGAAGCCGATATTGGCAGCCGGGAGAAGAAAGGCCTACACTTGCACAAATTTCATGCACTGGACCTAATATATTGAAGCATCCATCTTATATAAAAACTGCTGTTTGAAATTTTAGCCTTGCTATTTGGCTTCTGTAAATGTTTGCTTGCTTAAATAATAAGGAAAATGAGACTACTTTCACTCCAGAGAGGCTATTAAACCTTCTCTGGACAAAATTTTCAGTGCTGGCACCAGTCCAGGCCTTTGGTTGAGGTCTCAAGGCCCCAGCACATAGGGACTCTTTAAGAACTTACAAAAGGAGCAGGAAATATCCCATATTTGGGAGACAAAGAAGGTAAAAACATATAAATAAGGAAAACTTCTGCATGTTGGGGCCCAGAATTTAAGAAACATTTTCCTCTGAACCTGCGCGTAATAAATGTAACTTCAAACTCTCAGAGCATGGTTTGATTATTCCAGTTTTCTGTAACATTATTGGTTCCCTGAGATTCCAGGAAAACCAACCCATGCTTGGCTTTTTAGCCTCTGGTGAGTGGACTGGGTTTGGGACCGGGGGAAGCCGGATAGGCCTCCAGAAGGTATCACTCTGCTGATTTAGCAGAATTGAACCGGGGATTCCAGGTCCTCCTGGACCTCAGCCCAGGACCTGGCGGGCAACTGGAGAGACACTTCTGGACTTGCCAACAGAATCTGTAAGGTAGGGGCCCCGTCAGTTCAGCCCACTCCAAGTGAGTGGAAAGGGGAGCTTGATCACCTCCCCAGAAGCTATAGCTTCCTTAGGCAAATTAATCAGGAATCAGGTGTGAGGTGGACTGTTTAAACTAGGTAAATATTTGGTAGAAATAAAAAACTCAGACTAACTAGTATATAAATGTGGGAATTCAGATTAGATTAAGGAATTATGAGTTTACTCTGTTGTTTGTTTGTATGCAAGACTAGCCAATTTGCTACCCAGGAGGGGGACTGGACACAGTCTTAACTCCTCTGGTAGGTTCTCACCAAGACCTACCGAAGGTGGAGAATTCTGTTCTGGGACATGGGTGTGAGGAGTGCCTCCAAGCCTATCTGGGGCATTGGGCATTGTTTCATTTATCTGCTCAACTCCAATATAGCCTAGTCCATTGAGAGAGTGTGAGTATGGATGTTTATCTGTCTTGGCATAATAATCTGCTCATTAACTGGTCTGTGTAAGGCTGAAGCTACTTTGTGCCTTCTGGCTATACACAGGAGAGTATTTGTTATCTCTTTCTACTGTTTAATTTGTTTAAAGATAGGGCAGACCTGCTGTGATGGAATGCAAAAGTCTTTAGCAGCTGCTGAAATTTCTTTTTCTGAGTCTTTTGTTCTCTGTCAAAAAGGTAATCAGCCCATTTTAGCTAATAAAAATTTCTCTCTAATTTTGTATAAGTAAGAGTTTCAGTTTACTCTGATTTGTGAATTTGCTATATTAAATTTAAATTTTAAAGTCCTAGGGTTAATTTAAAGGTATAAATTTGTGACATTTCAAAGAACAAAGAACTTTTATTTATGTCTTTCTTATTTCTTTTGGTGGTCAGAGACTTCCAGGCACAGGGCTTACAGCTCCGCAGGGTGAAGAGATTTACAGGCCCTGTCCTTGCCTGTGAAATCATAGTCCAACATGAGTCACCTAAGGCTGGCCTAAGGCTGAAGTTATTATTAATGTGTTTATTTCATTTCATTTATTTATTTAATTCTAGTTGTGTGTCTTGTGTGGTCTGTTGTCTTCATGTTTTGTTTGACTTGCTGTTTTCAGTTATTAGGATTCTCATAGAGGACATAACCTGGTCTTTCCCTTCCTCCTCATCCTGATTCTGATAGCACCTATAAAATGGTTTAAAGTTCTTTTCTTTCAGGATGCCATCCAGGCTTTCAGTTCATAAGAAGTCTCCTTACACAGCCTTATCCTCATCACTGTTTCTATTTCTCCCCTTTGGAGGAATTATCTTCCTCTGATTCACAATAGGAAAGGGAGACAAGCAATTGGACTGGGGAATGGGAATGGTCGAAGAAATCAAGAGTGGTAAAGAAGGAAGGTTTAAGATACTCTAGGGCTTAGAATAAAGAGGAAAAATCTATGAAGGAAAACAACTGTTACAGAAAGAAATATCCTTAAATGTAAAAAGCCTAACTATATAGGATCTCAGACCATTTGCCTTGTTTCAGGACGGAGTAAATGGTTAATGCAGAAAAGTTGGGAGGGAGGGTGTTGGCAGTTAATTATAAAGCAGGGAGAGATAGGTTTTTGTTGATTTTTACTGGCTGCAGAGCACTCTGCTGGCATAGGGGTCTGGTCCAGGTGTCTTGTCAGAACTTCATTAGTTTCAAGGTCATAAATTTTTTGCAAGCATAATTAATTTAGCTACCCTGGTGATTTAAAACTGGTGGCGAGGCAGACTCAACCCCTGAGAGCCAGTTGAAAGAAGGGGCATTGGATGCCTGAGCTGCCTGCAGTGACCCTGGAAGAAGCTGCAACAGCTAGAAAAGTGGGGAACAGCAGACATTTACCTCATACCAGAGCTGCCCCGCTGCTGCCCAGTGAGTAATAAGCATTTTACAACAAGCAATATAAGACTTAGGCCTTTGGCTTGCTGGCTATAACAGTTAAACCAGAGGTTAGTAACTGCTAGTGACCTTCCAGCAGCCCTAGAAATATAGCAGCGAGCTGAGGATCTGTAAAAGCAGCAGATGGAGCTAGTGAAGGCTCCCTGTTTGCAAATGTACTGAAAGGGTTCAGTACCTGTTGCTGCTGGAAGAGGAGGGGCCTTTGGGGAAGGCCTGATCGCTGCTCTGCCATAAATAGGACTGGCAGAAAGACAAGGGGCCTAATAACCAATCCATTGTCACAGAAGAGCTTTGCAATATGCAAAGCTGTTTCTAACTGCAACTCTGGCTGTTTTGGACTGGCAGCTCTCCTGGATGGGGAGCCTTCAGGACTTTGAGATTCTCCAAGAGAGGAGGAGTCTGACTGAGGGATGGCAGAGACCCTGTTGGGTTGGAAGGATCTAAGGCTACATCTTAAACTTATAAATTGTGGCTTTCTAGGCAGATGTCCAAGCCCAGTTATGTAGGGGTTAAGCTGCTTGTTATAACAAAACAACTTTTTCCCATGTCAGAATAAATTTTAGAGAAATTAGACAGGCCATGTTTGTGGCTAGAAAGAAGGAATGGCCACCCTGCACAGCCCTGACAGTGGCCTGCAGAAAACTGTATAATAGACTTAGGAATTATACTAGACATTAAGGTTACAGCAGAGAAAAAAACATATGTGCTGCTCCCTGTATTCACTGATTTTCAAGTAGGAAGACTGACAATGGAGAGGTTATTAGAACAAATTATTATGGCCATTACAGAAAGGAAGGGGTTCCCAACCTATGCTTCTAGGCAAAGCAACAGTGACATAGAACCCCACAGATAGAGTGATTATTGGGGTAGAGGGAAGCATAGAGTTGTAACTACTTGAACTCCTTTCACAAGAACATAGATAGCATCAGGAGTGGGGAAGAGGTGAACCCCAACATCCTCCAGCCTTAATTCTCTTACCTCATTGGACTTAAGCATGTAGCTGATGGTGAGTGACAGTTCTGGCTGTCTTCCACCTTCATGAGATCACTTCTTACACCAATCTCTGTTCTCAGGTTTCCTCCTGGGTCCAGTGGTGGCAGCACTTAAACACTATCCCCAGAAGAATCTGAATGGGTCAGAACAATACATCCAATATATCAACTTTGAGTCTATCCCATATCAAAAGCTGAAAATGTATTCCCCATTCTCTTTTCTATTGTTCAGGCATGCTGTCCAATGTAGCATAGCAGAGGTTCTGCAGAGATTAAATGCTGTCCTAAAAATACTTTAATAAAATAGATGCTTCAAGAAGAAATTAAAGTCCAAAGATTAAATTTCCATAAAAGTTGAAGCTATAGACATTTAAATCCAAGGGAACTAAAGTCTGAAATCAAATTTTCTTTTCCTGTGTGTTAAAGTTCAAAGAGCAAAGTTCAATTACAAAAGAAAATCATTATCCACTTTCTTTTTCACTCAGGCTCAGATAGATGGATTTTCTGCCCGGATAGAGTATAGTCCCTTCAGTTACTGAAGCAGAATCTCTCCAATATGTTTGGAACTGCCAAGTTCTTAGAAGTCAGTAATTCAATACCTAGTCTCTCAGGAGCCTTAATTCTAAAGAATTAAGTTAACAGAACATGCAGAATTATCACAGACCTTTTCCAGATATACCTAATATAGAAAGTCATTTTCCTGCTCTTAGAGTAAATAATACAGGAAAAATTAAATTCCCAGAATAAGAGCTGTGAAGACCCCAAGAGAAATATGATGTCATCTCAGAGATATTCTGAATTTAGTTTCAACAAGAAGTCTGTCATTTAAAACCACTTGCCTGGATTCCATGGCTGTTCACTTAAGCCAAGCCAGAAAAAAACTTTTCCCATCAAGATGTTATTTTGAGACTGCATGTTTAGAATTTACAATTATATTTTTAATAAACTTTATTGTCCAGATTATTACAATTGTTTCTCTTTTTACCCCCATAGTTCCCCTCCATCTGGCTCCCACCTTACCTTCTGCCCTTAACTCCCCCTCATTGTCCTCATTCATAGGTGTATGATTTTTGTCCAGTCCCTCCCAGCACCCCCCTCACCTCTTTTTCCCTGAGAATTATCAGTCCACTCCCTGTCTATGCCCCTGATTCTACTATATACTATTATATTCACCAGTTTATTCTGTTCATCAGATTTTCAATTCACTTGATTTTTATATTCACTTGTTGATAGATAAGTGTTTGTTGTTCATAATTTTTATCTTTATCTTTTTCTTCTTCTTCCTCTTCTTAAAGAATACCTTTCAGCATTTCCTAAAATACTGGTTTGATGTGGATGAACTCCTTTAGTTTTTTCTTTTCTGTGAAGCTCTTTTTCTGACCTTTAATTCTGAATGATAGCTTTCTGGGTAGAGTAATCTTGGTTGTAGGTTCTTTTTTTTTCTTGTTTTTTCTTTTTAATTAAATCTTTATTATTTAGATTATTACATTTGTCTCTCTTTTTTCCCCTCCATTGCTTCCCTCCACCCGGTTCCCACTCCTACCTCTATCCTTACCTGCCCCCCGCCATTGATGAGTCCATAGGTGTATGATTTTTGTCCAGTCACTCCCTGTATACCCCTCCACCCTTTCCCTCTGAAAATTACCAGTCCACTCCCTTTCTGTGCTCCTGATTCTATTTATATTCACCAGTTTATTCTGTTGATCAAATTTTTAATTCACTTAATTTTTAGATTCACTTGTTGATAGATATGTATTTGTTGTTCATAATTTTTTATCTTTTACCTTTTTCTTCTTCCTCTTCTAAAAGAGTACCTTTCAGCATTTCATATAATACTGGTTTGGAGTTGATGAACTCCTTTAGCTTTTTCTTATCTG
>PVJN01002916.1:0-63939 GCA_004026805.1 Lasiurus borealis | reverse complement strand
ATTGAATATTTTTTGCCACTCCTATCTGGCCTGCATCGTTTCTGTTGAGAAATCAGCTGACAGTCATATCAGTGCTCCCTTGTAGGTAATGAACTGTTTTTCTCTTGCTGCTTTTAATATTCTCTCTTTGTCTTTTGCTCTTGGTATTTTAATTATGATTTGTCTTGGTGTAGTCCTCTTTGGATTCCTTTTATATGGGGTTCTGTGTGCTTCCTGGACTTGTAAGTCTATTTCTTTTACCAGATGTGGGAAGTTTTCAGTCATTATTTCTTTAAGTAGGTTTTCAGTATCTTGTTCTCTCTCTTCTTCTGGCACCCCCACAATTCTGATGTTGGTACGCTTGAAGCTGTCCCAGAGGCTCCTTACATTATCTTCACATTTTTGGATTCTTTTTTCTTCTTGCTTTTCCAATTGAGTGTTTTCTGATTCTTTATATTTCAAATTTTTGACTAGATTCTTGCCTTCCTCTAGTCTGCTGTTAGTTCTCTGTATAATATTTTTCATTTCAGTCAGTGTATGTTTAATTTCTAGTTGATCCTTCATCATCTCTAGTTGGTCCTTTTCAATCTCTAGTTGGATCTGTTCCATCTCTAGTTGGTCCTTTTTTATCTCCTCTTGGGTCTCGCTAACTTTATCCATCTTTTCTAGGATATTCTTGAAAAACCTTATAAGTGTGGTTTTGAACTCTATATCCAGTCGTTTGTTTTCCTCCATTTCTTTTGTTTGTGATCCCTTCCCTTGTCTCAGCATTTTCACTATGCTGGGAGAACTTCTGTGTTGGATTCAGCCTTATGATACCAGACTTGAAAAACCAGTTGTAGGTTCTTGCTATTCATCAGTTTGAATATTTCTTGCCACTCCCATTTGGCCTGCATAGTTTCTGTTGAGAAATCAGCTGACACTTGTATGGGTGCTCTCTTGTAAGTAATTAACCGTGTTTCTCTTGCTCCTTTTAATATTCTCTCTGTCTTTTGCTCTTGGTATTTTAATTATGATGTGTCTTGGTGTGGTCCTCTTTGGATTCCTTTTGTTTGGGGTTCTGTGCACTTCCTGCACTTGTAAGTCTATTTTTTTCGCCAGGTGGGAGAAGTTTTCAGTCATTATTCCTTCAAATAGGATTTCTGTATCTTGCTCTTTCTCCTGGCACACCCATAATTCTGATGTTGATACACTTGAAGTTGTCTCAGAGACTCTTTACACTATCTTCAACTTTTTGGATTCTTTTTTCTTTTTGTTTTTCCAGTTGAATGTTTTCTGCTTCTTTGTATTTCGAATCTTTGACTTGATTCTCGTGGTCCTCTAGTCTGCTGTTATGTCTCTATATAATATATTTTTTTATTTTAATCAGTGTATGTTTAATTTCTAGTTGGTCCTTTTTCATCTCCTCTTGGGTCTTGCTAAATTTATACATCTTTTTTTATGGAAATTCTTAAAAAACCTTATAACTGTGGTTTTGAATGCTATATCCAGTCATTTGTTTTCCTTCATTTCTTTCATTTGGGATCTATTCCTTTGTCTCTGCATTTTCTCTGCATCCCTGAATTGGTAGAGTAGCTTTGTGTGCTAGGTGTCCTATATGGCCCAGTAGCTCCACCTCCCCAGTTACCTCAGGTGGACACTCTTGGTGCACCTCTTTGTGGACTGTGTGTACAGTCCTGTTGTAGTTAGTCTTGATTGTTATTGATATCACTGGGGAAAATTGACCTCCAAGCCAATTGGTTATGAGGATCAGCTCTGTCTATGTCCAGAGAACTTCTATGCTGGACTCAGCCTTAAGACTTCCAAGATTGCAAAAGCTTCTGTGCTGGGTTTGGGTGTGGCAGAGTCTCAGGGTGAGCAGACAGCCTTGGCTTCACATCAGCCCTGCCCTATATGGTGACCCCTGGGTCTCAGTGCCCCTTGGTTATCACTGCAGCCCTTTCTATGCACAGGAGACCACACCTCCAGACCTCTACTTTTCCAGCTCCCCTGAGTTTCTGTGCACTCTGGGGACCCATATGAGTCTTGGTCCTCAGGGTCTCACCCAAAACTGAGGTTCAGTGAAGTTCAACCTGGATTTCAGTGCAGTTGGGAAGTTCTGTTTTCCTCCTGCTAGAGAAAGCCTGGGGCACAATCAGCAGTCAGTCCTCTTTGCGTGCACCTCCAGACCTCTACCTTTCATGGCTTCCCTAAGTTTCTGTACACTCCTCCCTTTTCATGACAGTCCAGCCTCCCCCTGTATGAGTCTTGCCCAGAACTGTGGTTCAGTCAGAAGTGGGGTTCAGTGCAGTTGGGAGTTTCCATCTCCCTCCCACTAGAGGAAGCCAGCCAGACTCTCCGCTACTTGTCCTCTCCACACACGTTTCTCCGTACCTCAGCTTTATACAGCTCCTCTGTGTCTTTTTGAGCTCCTCTCTTTCCTTCTAGTTGTATAATTTCCACTCAGCCAGCTTTCCTGTGGTTCTGGATGGTGTCCATTCTGTCTTTTAATTGTAGTTTTGAAATTGTTGTGCGAGGCAGCAGTTAGGTGTTCAACTATGCCGCCATCTTGGTTTCTCTACATTTATATTCTTATGAGAGAAAAAAATCCAACCATGCTTCCTATAGCCCTGCACAGTGTTATTTGCGGCATTATTGCCTCCTTGAAAATTTATTTTCCCATTGAGCCCTGAGACTCTACTACTATCCTGAGGACAGGCTCTGTCTGGTGACACAACTACACTATCTGTCAGGAACAGACATTGAGGTCCAGTAGCTGTCTCATTGCCTCTGACACTGGAATGCCTGGCTGTGAAACTCACCCTCTAAGGAAAACTACCTCATTCCCAATTTGTTTAAACTTAAGGATCACCACCCACAGATACTTACACTGAGAAAACTTTTTGTTATTCCTCGCCCAGAAGTAATTTTTTCCATTTATTTTTAGAGAGACTGGAAAGGTTATGGGAAGGAGGAAGGGGGAGAGAGAGAGAAACATCTATGTGAGAGAAACATTGATTGGCTGCCTCCTGCACATAACCTAACCTGGCCTGGGATCAAACCTGCAACCCAGGTACATGCCCTTCACCTGGAATCAAACCCATAACACTTTAATGTATGTGTATGTTGGGGGGATGGGAGAGGGAGAGGAGGCTGATGCTCTAATCACTGAACACAATGGCCAGGGCTACACTAAGTGATTCTGATGCTTCTGAAGCTCATACCCCTAGATAAACTGTTATAGTAATAATAATAAGGATAAAATATAAATATAAAATAAGTATTGAATGTGACTTATTAGAGAGTGAAATGAAGTGTAAACACCCTTAAAGTGATGTGCATAGATAAAGAAGTTTGTACCCCACATGTAAGACCAGATAGCAGGACTCCTGGGACCAGCTGATAAGACACACTGAAGACGCCTACCTGAGCACATAAAAGGAAGCAAGCTCCAAAGGAGATTAGAGCCACTTGTCTGCCCCTCCAAAGATGGTCACTCTCCACTCCCCTTCCTGCATCCTGCCCAAGTTCTGTCGTGAGCCACAAGCTGAGGCCCCTACAAGATGCCAAGCTGCAGCTGCAACGAACAACGTCCAGTGTGTGTGTCTGTCATCGTGGATCTCCAGGTGGCCTGCCGAGGTCTGAAAACCACCAGGGCTCTAGTAAATAAACTGTGTATGATTTGTGCATTGTGTGTCTGTCTCCTGTGTAATTTATGCTCTGCCAATATTTAATACGTGCCTTGAGTCAACTTATTGGCAGAGGATACTCTTGGCCACTTGTGCTTGCATCCCTAAAGGATAAATTGGGACAATTGGCATAGTCATCAGGATTGAATTAAAATTAAAAATTAAGGGACGAGTTTATCCAAATTACTAAAAGGAAAAATTCTAAATATTTTTCAAGCACAGCGAAGAGTGACCATCTGTGGAGGGGCAGACAAGTGGCTCTAATCTCCTTCAGAGCTTGCTCCCTTTTATGTGTTCAAGTAGGTATCTTCAGTGTGTCTTCAATGTATCTTATCAGCAGGTCCCAAGAGTCTTACAGGTGAGGTACAAACTTCTTTATCTATGCATATCACTTTAAGGGTGTTTACACTTCATTTCACTCTCTAATATGTCAGACTCAATTCTTATTTTATATTTATATTTTTTCCTTATTATTATTACTATAACATAAACTAGTTTTAAATGTTCCATGGTCTGAGGAACCCTTTTTTTTTTTTCCCCGCTACAGCTTTTTCTGAAATATTGGGACATACTATTGTATCGCAAATGGGCGAACTGGACAAGATGCCTAATGAGCCAATTAGTTAGGAGTCATCTATATTGCATGCAAGTTCAGAGCAGATTACCTCTGTCAAATTCTGAACAAACACAGGAGGGACTATTTCCTTTTTATATCCTTCTAGTTCTTTGTGTAAGACAGCTTGTAACCTTGAATACATATTATATCTAATCAAATACCTGTAATATCTATACAGACAACTTGTAACTTTGAGTACATATATCTAATCAAACACCTGTAACCTTGGATGAACAAACACTTGGCAGACTATGTGAATTAATATAGTGTATCAGCCTTTTTAGATGGCTAGCTTACAAGGTCAGACAGTTAAGTTTATTTTTTTCTATTATTTGAACTAAAAACAAAGTCATTTTACAGACTAACAGACTGTCTTAAAGTGACAGTTTATAATGACATAGTTGATAGAACAAGGGATTATCTAACAATAGCAGAGAATTTCAAACAGCAGTTTTCTATATAAGATGGAAGTTACTATACTTCAAAACCAGTGGTACTTAATTTCCCTCCTCTATTAGCTGACTCCTTTCAGGAGATATATTCAAGCTTACCGATTTAAGGTACTTTTTGAAGTGGTACCTTTTTCTTTAATCCATATAAAAGCTGATGGTGTTTGGTGGACCAAGGTGCTGCCCTCATGTTTACTTAATCTTTACTTTCTAGCTGGATAGTTATTTGTGTAATTACCCTGGTATTCATAACAATAATAGAGAAGAAATAAACATGTTCTAGGTTTATTGTTTAAACTTTGTCTACCTTATTCTTAATCTATCCAGATGGATATTCTTATATCATTTAACCAAAGCCTGGAATTTGTTCTGATTGGCACATCTAGATTTCTTCACATCTATCCTCAATTTTCCTTTAGAATCCTCATCTCATAAATTTATTTACTAAAGTCAATAAGATCACTCAGAGTAAAGGCAATGCCTGTTTCTCCATCTGCAATAATTATATCACTTGGAAAGAAAATCATCTAAGAACTGCTTTGAGTATTTCACATGAATTTCCTCTCTCAATTCTGCCCAAATGTTTTTGTAACCACTTGGTATAGCAGTTTCAGTCTTTGATGCCTGGTTCTCCAATGCTCTGAGTGAAGACAGGTGTTTTTTTGAAGCCATCCCTCAGTGATTTGGCCTTTCTCAAGGGAATCATCCTAGTTTGCTCTTAAATTTGTTTGGGTCTCAGTCAAAAACATATTTACTCTTTGGACTTTTCCCCCTGGTATATGGCCCTAAATCTCATCTTCAAGATGCTCTTTTCCCCTTTGAAGTGCAAATTTTGGACTGGAACATGCACTGTTTCCCCTGGGCAGGATTGCTCCAGGGTTCTTTATCCTTGGACATCAATGAAAACCACGGTTAGAAGGTGATGTAGCAAAGATGGAAATTTATTTAAGAACAAGTACATATTTCCACATGGGGAAGGAGAAAGAATCTCACAGCACATACTCCCACAGAGGAAGGGGGAACGAATCCCACTGAGTCCTTGTTTCCATGGGTTATAAAGGCTGTAGATCTTGGTGCCTTGATATTCCCTCTGATTGGTCACTATTTTCTTGGACTGGTTGCTATAGTAACTTTTGAGTTCAAAGGTCAAACCTCACATTGGACATGTGCTGGGTTTTTTTTCTCCTCTTTCCTTATTGTTTTCCTATTCCCTTTGGGTTTACTTCTTCTTGATGAAGGGCTTCCTTCCCTTTATTTTGTTCCCAGCTCTCTCATTCTATGGAAATGTACCTGGTGCAGCTTTTCAGCTCCCCTATTCTATGGAAATATATTTTCTGCTGCTCTGCAGCCTTGTGATTCTTCCATGGTCCTTTAACTTCTAAAAGTTCCTAAACCTAATTTTTTTCCATAAAAAATTCCTGTTTCACCTTTATTCTTTCTTAAAATGAATCAATTTAAAAAATGTCTTACTCATCTTAATCAGCCTGTGCTCCTTTATTTTCTTAATCTTCCACTGCTCTTGGGTTTGAGGGTGAAACTGAAGTATCCTTTTAAACCACTCTAGTTTCTCCTTGTTTTTCTTAGCATATGGAATTTTTAGAGGCAAACAGATCCAGACACAGATAATTTTGTTTCTTTCTGAGCCTTTGGGTTAGTAATACTATTATTTAATTGATATTCTAGCTTAAAGGGATGACATTTAAGGGCTCACCTCTCTTACTTGTTCATTAAATTTAGTAAACATCTATTATGAAACCACAATTTGCATCTCAGATATCAGGGTTGGAACTTATGATACTAACATAGTCAGAGCCAATTTGAGAATATATAATGGAATAGTGATTCTTAAAAATGGGAAGAATTGCCACTTGAATTCAATGTTAGTCCCTCCATAGTACTTTCCTTGATCCTAAAAAGGAATAGAACCTGGAGGACATGATCTAAGTTATCTAACTAGACTTGTTATTGACTGTAGGAAGCCAGAGAATCTCTAGTGGTCTGTTCACAGTCCGAATTAGGCTATGATAGATACTCCCTTCCTCCAACTGATAGACAAAGTATGACTTAACCTGCACCTGCAGCATGGACATTCCTGAGCACCTAACCAGGCACCTCATATGGACTATACATTGCACCACCAATCAGCACCTGCCAAATACCCTAAGCTTTTGATTCCCAAGTACCTAAGTGCCTAATCATGTGCCTTATATGAAACCACCTATCAGGGCAGGCCAACTACCCTAAGCCCCATTCCTTTCCATTCCTCACGGCAAAAGGCGTGTTCATCTCTGCATGTCTTGCTGTTCTCCTCTTCTGAAACAGCCCAACCCTCTCCTTCTCCTCTAATAAAACCTGTAGTCCTGGTTTTTCGGCTTCTCTCTCTTCTTTCATTTGGTGCCAAAACCCAGGAGAGGTGCATGAGAGCGTGGATAATCCTCGAACCTAGCCCCAAGCTTCTGACTCCTGCTCTGGCTCTGCAAGGCATGGTTCTGAGTTGATTGGCCCACTCCAGACACCTCTTGAACCCTGCTGTACCAAGACATATGGGGAGCTCATTGCTTTCTCATCGATAGGCTTCAGGGACTCCCTTTCCCTCTTCCCCTGCCCTGCATCATTTCCTTGACCTGGAAGGGCCTCAGAGTTTCCCGTCTACTTGGCTACACATTCTATGTTCTACAAAAGCCCAGGCGCCTGGCGGGAGAAACTCTGTTCTACTCCATGGGAAAGGTCTCGGGGTGACGATCTTAGAAACTTTTCTCTCTCTCTCTGTCTCTGTCTCTACAGGTTGGCTGAGGAAAAGGAGGACGCTTCTTGTTCCATCCCCAACTTCCTGGTGGCCCTTCCCTTGGGTCATGGGGACCTCTCAGTCCAAACCCCCTCTACACACCCTTAGGGTATCTCCTCACCAATCTCTGGACCCTTGGTCTTTCTGGCTACATCAAACCAAAGAAGCTTTACCTGGCCACAATATAAACTCAACAATGTCTCTCCGTGGCCAAAAACGGCACTTTTGATTTTAATATCCTCCAAGACCTAGATAATTTTTGCCACGGACAGGAAGGTCTCAGAGAATCCTACAAACAGGCTTTCCCTCCACATCCTTGCTCTCGCCCCTTGCTTTACTCATCATGTTCCACCCATCAAATCCTCCTCACAAAGTCCTCTTTGTCCTCTCAGATTGATCCTCACATCCTTTCTATGTCTTCTTCTCTCCTCGCCAGCTCCTACCACCCCTTACAACCCTGCCACAGAATCTGCACCTGACACTCTACCTCTGAGAATTCTAACCGCCCACCTTCCCCTTTGTGCACTCTGTGGAATCTCCTCTCTTGTGACCAACAACAACCTAATTCATAGGTGGCTGGCCATTCCCTTCTCACTTTCTGATCTTCCGGAGAGCCGAAATCCTAAGAATGTGAGCTCCAAAATAGCCTTTCCCATCTAACACTCATTCTCAGGCCACCCAAAGATTGCCTTTCTCAACAGCTTCTTCTATTCTCACATTCATTCTACCACCGAGGGAGGCAACAGGAACTGAGGCCATAGTCTGAGTCCACATCCCATTCTCTATGTCCATCCTCACAGATTGAAAAGCATCTCAGGTTTCTTTTTCCACTGACCTGGCCACCTTGACTCTCCTTGTATATGCCACAAGCTTCAAAAAATAGATACAGGTCCACAAACCCCACAAAAAGACCTCGTTAACCTGACCTTTAAGGTCTTTAATATTAGAGACAAGGAGATCCAAATCCAGAATCAAAGGCGTGATCAGGCCAAGACTGAGGCCCAGTAGGAGGCCTTCTAGCTCCTAGCCACTGCTTTCAAATCCCAAAGTGCCAGTCCTCCAACCATGGGTAAGTCAGGGGCTAAACCTTCTCCAGGCCCATGCTTCAAATGCGGCAAGGAAAGATACTAAGCCAAGTCCTGCTCAAACCCAAATCCCCCACCTGGGCCCTGCCCAAAGTACAGAAGGGAAGGCCAGTGGAAATTAGACTGTAGTCTGGCTCCTCTGGGTCTGGCTCAGCCAGTTCAGCATGGCCACCCTCTGGATCCAGTTTGGAGCTCCCAGACCTCCTGGGACTAGCCACCGAAGAAGCTGCCCAGACTTTCACCGGGCCCCACAATCTTACATCACCAGGACAGAGCCTTGGCTAATGACGATGGTGGCAGGTAAGTCGATCTCCTTTTAATCAACAGTAGGGCCACTTAATCTGCCCTCTCTGAATTCGCTGGGACCTTTGTCCACTCCTCAGTCTCTGTCACTGGGGTTGATGGATTAGTCTCACAACCATTAGCTACCTCACTTCTACCCTGCATCTTACTAAGTTAGAAACATCGATGAGAGAGAGACATCGATCAGCCGCCTCCTGCACGCCCCCCTACTGGGGATGTGCCCGCAACCAGGATACATGCCCTTGACCGGAATTGAACCTGGGACCTTTCAGTCTGCAGGCTGACGCTCTAGCCAAACCGGTTTCAGCAGTTACTTTATTTTTTAATTAAATCTTTATTGTTGAAAATATTACATATGTCCCTTCCCTCCTCCCCCATGGACTCCTTCTAGCCAGCCCCCCAACTAGCCCCAGGCCTTCACCATCCTATTGGCTGTGTCCATGGATTATGCATATATGCATACAAGTTCTTTGGTTGATCTCTTCCCACCACCTACCCTCCCTTGCCTTCCTTCTGAGATTCCACAGTCTGTTTTATGCTTCTATGACTCTGAATCTATTTTGTTAACTGGTTTATTTTGTTCATCAGATTCCACATATGAGTGAGATCATGTGATACTTGTCTTCCTCTGACTGGCTTATTTTGCTTAGCATAATACTCTTAAGGTCTCTCTATTCTGTCTCAATGGTAAGAAATACTTCTTTTTTACTATTGCTTAGTATTTCATGGTATAAATGTACCATAGCATTTTTTATCAACTCATTTACTAATGGGAATTCCATATTTAGTTTTGTGAGGAAACTCCATACTGTTTTTTATAGTGGCTGCAGCAGTCTGCATTCCTACCAGTAGTGCACGAGGGATCGCTTTTCACTACATCCTTGCCAACACTTGTCATTTGTTGATTTGTAGATGGCAGCCATTGTGACAAGTATGAGGTGACACTTCATTGTTGTTCTAATATTCATGTCTCAGATGACCACTGGCTTGGAGCATTTTTTTCATATGTCTATGGCCATCCATGTGTCTACTTTGGAGAAGTGTCTATTTAGGTCCTTTGCCCATTTTTTAATTAGATTTTCTTACTTTTGTTGTTTGATTTCCCTATATATTTGGATATTAAACTTTATCATGTGTATCAGAGGCAAATACGTTCTCCTATATAATGGGCTCCCTTTTCATTTTGTTAATGGCTTATTTTGCTCTGCAGCTTTTTTTTTTTTTTTAATGTAATCCCATTTGTTTAGTTTCTTTTTAGTTTCCTTTGCCCTGGGAAATGTCTGTGAACATATTACTATAACAGATGTCTGAGATTTTGCTGCCTATGGTTTCTTCTAGGATTTTTATGGTTTCATAATTTACATTTAAGTCTTTTATTCATTTTTAGATTATTTTTGTATATGGTGTAAATTGGTGGTCTAGTTTGATTTTGTTGCACATATCTGTCCAATTTCTCAACACTATTTATTAAAGAGACTATCTTGATTCCATTGTATATTCTTGTCTCCTTTGCCAAATATTAATTGAGCATAAAGGCTTGGGTTGATTTCTGGGGATCTCTGTTCAATTCCATTAATCTATATGTCTGTTCTTGTGCCAGTACCAGACGGATTGAATTATTGTTGCTTTGTAATATAATTTAATATCTGGTATTATGATCCCTCCAATCCAAGTTGTTGTTCTTTCTCAAGATTGCTGCAGCTACTCAGGGTCTTTTTTTGGTTCCATGTAAGTTTATGGAGTATTTGTTCTAGATCTGTGAAAATGCTGTTGGTATTTTAATAAGAATTGCATTGAATCTATAGATTGCTGTGGGTAGTATGAATATTTTAGTGATGTTAATTCTACTAATCCATGAACAGGGTATATTCTTCCATTTGTTTATATCCTCTTCTATCTTTTTTCAATGTCCTGTAGTTTTCTCAGTACAAGTCTTCTACCTCCTTGGTTAAGTTTATTCCTAAGTATCTTACATGTTTGTTGCAATGGTAAATTGGATTGTTTAGTTTCTCTGAGAATTCATTATTGGAGAGTAAAAATGCCATTGATTTCTAGGTGTCATTTTTGTATTCTGCTACACTGTCAAATTCATTTTTTAAATCTAGTAGTTTTATGGTGGAGTCTTTAAAGTTTTCTATGTACAATATTTTGACATCTGTGAATAATGAGTTTTACTCTATCCTTTCCAATTTGGATGCCTTTTATTTTCTTCTTTTTGTCTTATTACAATAGCTAGGATTCCCAACTCCACAATTTGAGGGATGTACTCATAGTTATTAGGTCTGTTATTGAAATGTCTTAAAATTTATTTCCCATACAATTAATGGTCTTTATTACATGCCCATGATCTTATTCCTTGCTAAGTAATCAGTATCAATAAGTACATTGGGTGTACATGTGTGTCTTATGTTTTTTTTTAAATATATTTTTATTGATTTTTCACAGAGATGAAGGGAAAGGAATAGAAAGCCAGAAACATTGATGAGAGACATCGATCAGCTGCCTCCTGCACGCCCCCTACTGGGGATGTACCCACAACCAATGTACATACCCTTGACTGGAATCGAATCTGGGACCTTTCAGTTCCCAGGCCGACGTTCTATCCACTGAGCCAAATAGGTTTCGGCTGATTTTGTTTTTTTAAACAGCTTTGAAGATTCAACTTTGCACCAACTCAGTTATTTTTTTCTCTTTACTTTTTTCGCATCAACATTTATCCCCCGCTATACCATTCTCCAACTCACTCATCCACACTCATGTTGATAGCTTGAAATTGGCCTTGGTGGGAATTGGCAAATGCTACAAATCAGTATGTTTTATTATTAATTACCCCCCTGCACTCACCAGAGGGCCAGTAAATGTTAAACATTTGTCAGCACCATTACCCTATCTGGTTTATACTACTTCATGCCTACCCAACACATCTCTGACATTATTTTTTACCACTTCCCCATTTTGCCTAACCAACTCGATCAGCATATTCCTTCCTGACTGATAATTTGCATACACTTTGTGTACCATGTACTTTTAAGTTTCACATTAAATATACATATCCTATCTCATAAAGAGGAAATAAGCTAATTGACAATCATGGCTCTACAAAGATGGTGGGAATATGCTAATTGACACCTATGAGGGAATATGCTAATTGACTGCCACACACTCAAAAATGGCAGTGCACAGTCACAAGATGGCAGCTCCCAGTCCCCTCAACCCTGCCAAGGCAGCAGGCACACAGCATGGCCAGGCCCACCTCCAGGCATGTCTGGCATGTGTGCCAGTGTCTGGAGTTCCCCAGTTCCCTCAGCCCCCCAGCTGCCCAGGGCTGGCTTGAGGCACAGGCAAGCCTGGGATGGTGGCTGCCCAGGGCCACCTGAGGTGCAGGTAACCAGGGCCAGCCAAGGCTTGTGCTGCCTGCAGTGGAAGCAGCAGAAGTGTGATGGGGTCTTCGCCTTCCCCTGCCTGCCAGGTGCCTCCCACCCCTGTGGGCTCCTGGACTGTGACAGGGGGCAGGCCAGGCTAAGACCCTCCCCTCCAGTGCATGAATTTTCATGCACCAGGCCTCTAGTGTGTATATTATTTAATGGTCTTTATTACATGCCCAGGATTGCAGTCTCAAGCCCCAGTAGAAAGCATGCAGGAGGCAACCAATTGATGATTCTCATCATTGATGTTTCCATTTCTCTCTTCCTCTCCTTTTTCTCTTTGAAATCAATAAAAACATACACATATATGTGTGTGTGTGTGTGTGTGTGTGTGTGTGTGTGTAGCAGCTATCTATACTAATAAAAGGGTAATATGCTAATTAGACCAAATGTCTTCCAGATGACCTTCTGGATGTCCTTTCAGACAAAGCCATGGAAGCAGGGCCAAGGCAGAGATGGTTAGGGGTGATCAGGCCTGCAGAGGAGAGCAGTTGGGGGATCAGGCGAGCATGGGAGAGCAATTAGGAGGACCAGGGTGGCAGGGGAAAGCAGTTAGGGGGATCAGGTCAACAGGCAGGTGAGCGGTTAGGAGATTACTCAAGCCCAATCTGGGAGAGAAAAAACAGCCACTTTTGCCATATCTATTCTGCAACAGATCGGATTGGATCTAAAGACCACTCAGGCCTTGGTCTTGGCACCTACTAGAGAATTTGCATAGATACAGAAGGTAGTCATGGCTTTAGATTACATTGGTGCCTCCTGCCATGCCTGCATTGGGGGTGTTAAGGTGCGCTGTAGATGGAAGCTCCCCATATCATAGCGGGTGCCCCAGGATGTGTTTCACATGCTTAATCACAGATACCTGTCTCCCAAATACATCCAAGATGTTTGTACTAGATGAAGCTGGTGAAATATTAAGCTGTGCGTTCAAGGAACAGATCTATGATATATTCCAAAAGCTCAATAGCAACACCCAGGTGGTATTGTTGTCAGCTACAATGCCTTCCGATATGCTTGTGGTAACCAAGAAGTTCATGAGGGACCCCATTCGGATTCTTGTCAAGAAGGAAGAGTTGACTCTGGAGGGTATCTGCCAATTCTCTATCAACGTGGAATGAGAGGAGAGGAAGCTGGACGCATTGTAACTTATATGAAACCCTCACCAGCATCTAGGCAGTCAACTTCATCAACACTCAAAAAATGGTCTATTAATTTAAAGTTATCAAGATTGCAATAACAAATTTAGAAAAGCCTCCATTAATCAAAAAAGGGGGGATGGGTAGTAGGGTAATATCATGTAAGGAAAAATATCTGGTAAGTAAATTACATCTAGAAAATATTTTACTTTAGAAAATTAATTTTCATTTGTAATGCTAACAGCAAGACACCCATAAAAAACACACATGTTGTCAAAATAAGCCAAAGGAAAATGGTTTGGGCACAAATAAAAAGGACCCCAAGTCAATTTTATAGAAAAGACTCCTTTATTAATTTTTGGTCAAGAATATGTTTATATACTTTCAGAAAACAACTCCAAGACCATGTGGACTCCTGCAACAGAAAGAAATTGACAGGTCTGCTCTAACCACAAAGACAAGAGGAGAAAATGGAAGATGCTGACAACACCTTGCCATGCTAGCAGTCAGCAGCTGTGAGTGGCTCACTACAAGTTGCCTAGCACGAAACCAGAGAGGGTCGGACCTGCATTGCCACCATTTGTCCACCATCCAGATACCATTGCTGACATATACACATAAGAAACTGACATTAAAACTGGGGCTCAGAGCTGTTGGGCAATGAAATTGGGACTCAAACATTTTTTGTTCTTATAGGTTTATTTCTAGCCTACAGAGGCAAGATGTTTTTAAAGAATCGGAGCGGGGAGGGGCAGATACAGAGGCAAAGAAGCAATGAACAGATTGTCATACTACAGCAGGAAGGCAGGGGAGGTTAGAGGGGGGTGGGCCTGTAAGAGATCAATCAAAGAACTTGTATGGATGTATATAAGCATAACCAATGGATACAAGATACTGGGAGAGGGGGAGGGCAGGTGAGGGCATGTACTGGGAGGTAGGGAAGGCCAGGAAAAGGTCAATGGGGGAAAAAAAGGAGACATATGCACTACTATTTATAATACTTTAAAACAATAATAAAAAAAAAGGTGTATTGGCACACTGAGAAGATGCACGCCTGAGACTTCGTCTCTGCCATGCATGGAGATATGGATCAAAAGGAATGAGATGTAATCATGCGAGAGTTCCGATCTGGCTCTAGCAGAGGCCAGAGACAGTAATATGCAGCAGGTTTCTTTAGTCATCAACTATGACCTTCCACCAACAGGGAAAACTACCCACAGAATCAGTTGGGGTGGATGTTTTGGCTGTAAAGGTGTGGCTAATATTATGGTGACAGAAGAAAAGAGGACTCTTTGAGACATCAAGATCTTCTACACCTCCATTGAGGAGATAACCCTCAATGTTGCTGACCTCATCTGAGAGGGGTTGGTCTGCTATCTTATCCCAGCCAGGGTTCTCAGTCTTTGACAGGTAGAGGAGCAGGAGGAGGGAGGGAAGGGAGCCAAGGGATAGACATCCTGTCATCATTTTTCTTTTTCTTTTTTTCCCTTTTAACAAATGTCACTTTTTGAGGCAAAGAAGGAACTGTGAACAATTTACCCTTTTCTTTGGGGTAGGCTCACGCCCCATGTGTTGTCTCTTCTCTCAAAAACACTAATCCACTTCCCTAACCTAGTCAACCTTGAAACCCCAGAGACTCCCTGCTCCAGCCAAATTTCTCTGAAAATAATACAAAGGGTCTATAATGTTACTTAACCTCATTTACTGGACCAAATCTGGAGAGAACCCCTGAGTTAGGTAGTCCAGGAGATTGTCCCCATGTGGAGGAAACAAGGGAGAAAAAATAGTAACCATTTTTATATTGTTTTGCATGGTATTTATTGATTTAGGAAACAAACAAAATTCTTAATAAAATTACTTGGAAATAAACAAATAAAAAAAGGTTCCAAAGGACAAGATCAATGACACAATATACACTTGTTTAAAAAGTAACTTCTACAGTAATATACCTTTGTTTCAGAACTACATGATGCGTATTCTTCAAGTCTCAAACACTTAATGAAAGCATGCTTATTACTTACTAGTCAATCTAATACCAAATCCGAATCACTGAAATAAAGGTTGAATTTTACAGTCTCAATATTTTATTTTCCACACTCATATTAATTGTGTTTCAAAATTAATCTTATATTTTCTGCAAAAATATAATTCTTGGTTGAGGGAAATATGATTAAAAGTGAAGACATACCAAATTGTTATGTACCTGTGCCCAAAAATACTCATCTAGAGGATATTTTCCCATTGATCTTTAGAGAGAGTGGAAGGGAGGGGAAGAGACACAGAAACATCAATGTGAGAGAGACACATTGATTGGTTAATGCCTGCATATACCCAAAAGGGGCCAGGGATCAAGCTTGCAACAAAGATATGTGACCTTAACCAGAATAGAACCTCTATCTACTGATTAGCGCTAATCTTTGTTTTTCTATGTGCAAATTTCCTTCAGCAGGTGAGAGATTAACTGAAAAATGGGAGGATCAACATTGTATACTTGGATAGTAAAATTTTAAAATAAAATCATGGACTCTGAAATTTCTAGTTGTGTACTTTAAATATATTTCAACAGCATAGGAATAATTATTTAATTTAGAGAGTAATGATTAATAGTTCACAGAGGAATTTAAAAAGGACATGATTAAGTAAAGTTTATTTTACCTATAGCTCCTGCAATACAAACTGAATGTAAATGCTGACAGTGAGACATATAAAGAATTACTGATAAATATAATTTAGAACATCATGCCTTCCAATCCATCTTCCATGAACTTCTTATAAAGTGCCATAAATTTGGCCACAAATGCTTCCAAATGATAAATGGCTTTACTACCTAGCTGCAGACGATGTTCATAGTAAGCTGCCATCTGGGCCACTTCTCCTTTCAGTTGTCCATCACAATTATGTAAAAGTTCTGAGAGAAGGCCCTAAAGAAATATAAGTAGTAATTAAAGAATTATTTTTAAAAAATATTAGCCTAACAAGGTTTATTTCTCATTCAAAACAGAAATAAATCTTAAGTTAAATATGTTAAGAACTACATGAATTTTTTTATATGGACAGTCTTTCACCCAAAAGCAAAAAATAAAAAAACTGTACCTTTTCTACAATGTAAAAATGTGGCAATTACTTAATATATTCCAAATTCAACACTTAAATGTACAAGGATGCAGAGATATAAGTACAAAGATGCTTATTATAATATTATTAATTACTAGAGGCCCAATGCACGAATTTGTGCACTGGTGGGGTCTTCTCAGCCTGGCCTGTTGGGGATTGGGCTGAAACCAGCTCTCTGACATCCGAGGGGTCCTGGCTTGTGAGAGGGCACAGGCCAGGCCGAGGGATCCCACCGATGCACAATTGGGGCTGGGGAGGGGCTGTAGGAGGGCTCCAGGGTATGTCCAGCCCAAATCAACCAGTCCTAATCAGCAGGACCACAGTAGCAAGCTATCCTACCAGTCGGAACATCTGTCCCCTGGTGGTCAATGTGTGTCATAGCAATTGGTCAAATGAACGGTCAGATACTTAGCATATTAGGCTTTTATTATGTAGGATAATAATCTATATGGCAACCTCAAGTTTTACCAATAGATATTTAAAAAAATAACTATGATATACAATGGAATCCCATTCACACATTAAAAACAGTAAGGTAGCCCGGTCAGTATGGTTCAGTGGTTGAGAGTTGACCTATGACCCAGGAGATCACAGTTCAATTCCCAGTCAAGGCACATGCCTAGGTTGCGGGCTCATTCCCCAGTGTGGGGAGTGCAGGAAGCAGCTAGTCAATGATTCTCTTTCATCATTGATATTTCTATCTCCCCTTTCCCTTCCTCTCTAAAATCAATAATAAAAAATATATTAAAAAAAAAGAAGAGTGTGGTAAATATGGATTGTCATGAACCAGCATCCATGTTACAATGTTGAATGAGAAATACTGTGCAGAACACTGTCAAGGTTTGTGAAACTACACACATACAATATGAGCTTTTTTCTATATGAACAGAATAGGTCTATTAAAACTGGTTATCCTTTTGGAAATGAAAGGATAGACGTTCATTTCTTTTTTTTTTTGTATTTTTGGGTCATTTGAAATTTTTCATGTAAGTATTATCATTTAAATACAAATAAACAACAACAAAAACCCCTGCATTTCCTAATAAATCAATCTAGCTAGGTAGGTAGCAGACAGACAACTCTAAAGCTGTGCCTTAAAATATACCATAGTTCAGATTCTGTCTACACATTCAACCTCATTCCCCATGTTCACTGAAATCTAGTTATCTGAAATACTTGTTCCCCAGTCATTTATACAATTCCCTTGTTTTAATCCTGTAAGTCTCAGCTTAAGTATAAATTTCCTCAGAGAAGCTATTGCTGACCTTCCATAGACCCAGTCTCCCTTATTTCACTTTATTACTTTTTAACACATAGGATTCTGAAATCCTTTTGCTTGTTTACTTGTTTCTAACCTTACTCTACTAAAATGTAACTTCTCTGAAGGCAGGATCTCTACTGTCTTCATCATATCCCTTATGGTGCCTATCATACTCAAGTTCAATAAATATCTGCTGAATTAATGAACTGGATAAGAAGTGACAGTGTTTTCTTATGATTACAAATTTTATACTTATAAAAGATTCAACATGTGAAATCAGGTTACCTTCATTATTATTTCAGGAGGAATACAATGAGTTAAAAGCTCATAGAGTCTTCCACGAACTTCAAGGAGCCTACATAAAACACAGCAATATTTTGTCTTAAAAATAAGAGGTAATTTTTCCAAGTACCTACCGTGCTGTTTAAATTTATGAATTAAACAATCGAATACAAACATTTTCTTAAATGGCTTATCATACTTAGCATACACATACAGAAGCTTTTTCTAATTTAAGTTCATTATTTTTAAAGAAAATTTACAGAACTCTTTTAAAGATAGATGAAACTTATATTCAGTTTTAAATTAAGACTTCATGAACAGTGAAGGTGGAGTTTATTTCACACCATGAACTTTAGCATACTTTCATGACACATCAAGTAATATGTTTATCCCCCCCCCCCAAATAAATGATACCTGAACAGGTAGAAAATAATCATAAAAAGGTTGAAGAATCACTGTTCAATTATACAAGTGAGAAAGGGATATGAGGATACCTATGATAATAAAAGCGTAATATACTACTTAGACTGGACAGCCAAACAATTTTCTGGATGTCCTTCCGGACAACCTTTCTAAAGAAGTCGCAGAGACAGGGGCCATAGTAGGAGGGGCTGAGGCAGAGGAGGTTAGAGGCAATCAGGCAGGCAGGCGAACAGTTAGGGGTAATTAGGCAGGCAGAGTGGTGAGGGGCAATAAAGCAGGCAGGCAGAGGTGGTTAGGGACGATCAGGCATGCAGGCGAGTGGTTAGGGGTGATCAGGCAGTCAGGTGAGCAGTTAGAGGAGTGATCAGGCAGTCAGGCAGAGGCAGTTAGGGACGATGAGGCAGACAATTAGAGTGGTTAGGGGTGATCAGGCAGGCAGGTGAGTGGTTAGAGACGGTCAGGCAGGTAGGCAGAGGCAGTTAGGGGAATGAGGAAGCCAGGCAAGCAAGTGGTAGAAGCCAGCGGTCCCAGATTGTGAGAGGGATGTCCGAATGCCAGTCAGACATCCGTGAGGGGAGCAGGCCGGACTGAGGAACATCCCTCTGCGCCCCCTCCCCTGTGCATGAATTTTGTGCACTGGCTCTAGTATAATATAATGCTGTCTTGAGTGCAAAGTGAAAAGCAATATGGCAAGGAAACAAAGATGTTCTGTCATTGTAGGTAAGTATAAAAACAGGTTGCATAAGTCAAAACATGAGCATTTCTACCTCTGAGCCTTTAATTCTAATTCTAGAGCCCTCTCATAACATTTCTCTCCTTCACAAAAGAGTGGAGAGAAATATACAAGGCATTTTAAAACAGTAAGGAAAACAGTGACTATTAAAACTCTAAAAACAATCTTTATTCCACCCCCCTCGCCCATCCTCCCCCACCTTCTCTCTCATCTCAGGCCTAGTGCATGAAATTGGTGCATGGGGGAGGAGGGAAGCAGGGGTCCTTCAGCCCGGCATGTACCCTCAGGGGATGTCCAACTGCCAGTTTAGCCTAAACCGGCAGTCAGACATCCCTCTTGCAATCTGGGAACGCTGACTCCTAACTGCTCACCTGCCTGCCTCATTGCCCCTAACCTCTATGCCTGCTGGCCTGATCTCCTCTAACCACCCTCCCCCGCTGGCCTGATCCCCTCTAAGCGTCCTCTCCTGCCAGCCTGATCGCCCCTAACTGCCGTCCCCTTCCACCCTGATTGCCCCTGCTGGGCTGATTGTCCCTAACCACTTCTACCTTGGCCTTTGTCCAGAAGGAAGACCAGATAGACTGGAAGATGTCCAGTTGACCTGGTCTAATTAGCATATTACCCTTTCATTAGTATATATAATTTACCTATCCTAAAGGGAAAAAGGTTTTCTGAATCATCATTAAAATAATACCATACATGTCCTATTATTTCAGGTTAATCAGGAAAGTGATTTATGAAAGAATTCTTAAAAGTAGAAGTTCAAACCCTATTCTGGGAATCCAGGACTAAGAAGCTATGCCATAATAAAGCTTAATAAAAGTTGTTTTTGTTTTTGCTTTTAAATGCATCATGTTTTTAAACACTTGCTATGTGAAAGATACTATAACTAATAACTTAAAAATCAGTCCTCACACCAGCTGAGTGGGCATTATGTCCATCTATTTTTAGATGAAAAAACTAAGACTCTGGTAGTTTAAGTCAACAAAGTTGACTACAGCAGAGCCATGATTTAAGCACAAATCTCTTACTCCAAAGTCCATACCCTTCCAATGTCTGACAGGCATTTCTCTAACTCAGGGTGGGGAACATCTGACCCACGGGCCTTATTTGGTTTTGTCCTTGCAAGGCATTAGGGTTGAGTTAATTAAATGCTTGACCAAATATAGCAGATTACTTTTTAACTTGATAATTTTACATGGCCCACAATGTTAGAAATATCTAACATTATCTCTTTGTAGAAAAAGATTCTCTACCCCTGCTCTAATCCAATACTCTAAATGAAATTAACTGCAGTACACTATTAATTGCAAACACCATGACTCTCTGTTACTGGAAAAAAAAAAAAAAAAAATTAATGTTCAGAGACTTCCCCCTAAGGTTCCATCAAAACTCATGTGGTAAAGATAGCCTTTTAATTCAAGTCTGACTTCAAAGCCCTTGATTATTCATGGACATGATAGTATATCTCAAAAATAAAACATGATTATTAAAGTATAATAATAATAATTTCTACTACTATCATTCGTTTTTCTTTAAAATCACAACAAAAAGAAGACAGACATCTTCAGTGTGCAAATATTTTACAAAAGACTCATTAGATAAGATTTGTTTGAATTTTTATCTCTTTAAAGGCTGACATTTAGCATTTTAGAAAATGGATTGTACACTTTTCCTAAAGTCAAGGTTTGTTTTCTGAAGAGACTATTTTATGATACTTAACACTTTTTGCAAACTATTCAACTAAAATAATTGAATGGGAATCCAAAGCAAAACCCAATGAAATACCTCCACTAATATGACTACACACCTCCACTAATCTAGATGATAGCCAGAGTATATGTTATAAAGTCCTATGAAGACTCTTTTATAAAAATTTCAATTTGTCAGATATATCACCAAAAAGGAGAAACATATAGCATATTCCTCTCATGATAAACAAATCAGGGAAGCTTAAATTTCAGTGGTTGACTAAATCTATTCTGTTTCCTAAAATAATCACTTACCTTCTGTAAAATCTAAAGATGGTTTCTAGTTCTGACAATTAAGAGGCCTGGTGCACGAAATTCGTGCACCAGGGTTGGCAGCGGGGGCGGGGGGAGGGAAAAGTGGGGGGTCCTTCAGCCCAGCCTGCTCCCTCTCCAATCTGAGACCTTTAGAGGGATGTCCAACTGCCCATTTAGGCCCTATGTGGATCGGACCTAAATGGGCAGTCAGACATTCCTCTCAAAATCCAGGACTGCTGGCTCCCAACTGCTCACCTGCCTGCCTTCCTGATTGCCCTTAAATACTTCTGCCTGCCAACATCTTCACCCCATAACCACTCCCCTGCCAGCCTGATTATCTAACTGCTCCACTGCCAGCCTGTTTGCTAACTATCCTCCCCTGCGGAACTGGTGACCCCTAACTGCCCTCCCTTGCAGGCATAGTTCCTCCCAACTGCCCTCCCCTGCTGTCCTGATCACCCACAACTGCAGCCCTGGTCCCTGCCAACTGCTCTCCCCTGCTGGCCATCTTGTGTCCACATGGGGGCAGTCATTTTGTGTGTTGGAGTGATAGTTAATCTGCATATTACTTTTATTAGGTAAGATAGAGGCCTGGTGCATGGGTGGGGGCTAGCTGGTTTGTCCTGAAGGGTGTCCCAGATCAGGGTGGGATTCCCATGGGGCGTGGGGCAGCCTGGGCAAGGGGCCTATGGTTGTTTGCAGGCTGGCCATGCCCCCCAGTGACCCAAGTGGAGGCCCTGGTATCTGAGATTTATTTATCTTCTACAATTGCAACTTTGTAGCCTAGAGTGGAGAGCTAAGCCTTCTGCTTGTTCTGTGGCAGCAGCCATTTCTGCTGGAATTTATTTATCTTCTATAATTGAAACTTTGTAGCCTTAAGCGAAGGCCTAGGCCAGTCAGGGTGTGTGGAAAGCTTGGCTTTCTCCATTGCTGGGGCAACCCAAGCCTCCTTCTGCTCTCTCTGTGGCTGTAGCCATTTTGGTTGGGTTAATTTGCATACTCGCTCTGGACTAACTGGCAGATGCAGCTGGAGGGCGTGGTAGTGGATGTAGTGGAGGCATGGTCAATTTGCATATATTTTTTGATTAGGTAGGATAAGAGTAAGAGGTGTGTCTTGGTGAGCCTAAGTCCAGGCCTGCCAAAAGGAGTGGACCTTGAACTTATTACTCTTGATCTAGAGAAGAGCAGATTGCCCTTCTTCTTTTTTTTTTTTAAATATATTTTATTGATTTTTTACAGAGAGGGATAGAGAATTAGAAACATCGATGAGAGAGAGACATCAATTAGCTGCCTCCTGCTGGGGATGTGCCTGCAACCAAGGTACATGCCCTTGACCGGAATCGAACCTGGAACCTTTCAGTCCGTAGACCAATGCTCTATCCACTGAGCCAAACCGGTTTCGGCCAGATTGCCCTTCTTAATCAAAACTGTCATAAATCAAACAATTAGTGGTTGTAGCATTTTCAATCTGATCATTACTGAGTAATAGACAGAAATAAATGGAAACAACTGTGTATTGATGTGTCACAATACACTACCTAGATACTAACAGCATATACACAATACTATTATTAACAGAATTATATCATACCTAAAAATCAATAGAAATGTGATTTTCCAGCATATTAGGTGTCAATTACAAAGCTATATATTGTTCTTTTGGATATTAAAAAACTAGAAATATAAGTTATCTGAAATCCTAAAAGAAAAACTAAAAATTCCAAGATGTGTTTTAATTTACATATAAGTTCCACATTTACAGGTAAACAGCTTAATAAAGCTATACCACACCAACTACGGTCAAACGTCAGTTCTCTCGAACATCTCCTGTCTCAAACAATTTGGTTCTTCACCAAGTTGTTCATGAAAAAAAGTTTTAGGTGTCAAACAAAACTTCAGTTCTTGACCAACAACTCTTTCATGCTTACACCTATATAATCAGCCACTTGCCTCTCAGGCAACAAAGGAGAGAATTCATGAGACAATTTACTGCCAAACTTTGCATTAACATCTCAGGAAATAGTGCTATGAATATTTTGTTTTGTTTTGCTTTTGTTGCAAATATTAAACTAGAGGCTCGGTGCATAAAATTTGTGCATGTGGGGTGGGGTATCCCTCAGCCCAGCCTGCACCCTCTCCAATCTTGGACCCCTCGGGAGTAGTTGGACATCCCTCTTACAATCCAGGACTGCTGGCTCCCAATTGCTCCCTTGCCTTCCTTCCTGATTGCCCCTAACCATTTCTGCCTGCCAGCCTCTTCAACCCCTAACCACTCCCCTGCCAGCCTGACTGATGCTTCATTGCTCCCCTGCCAGCCTGTTTGCCCCTAACTACTCTCCCCTGCTGGCCTATTTGCCTCTAACAGCCTTCCCCTGCAGTCCTGGTCATCCCTAACTGCACTCCCATGAAGGTCTAGTCACTCCTAACTGCTCTCCCCTGCAGGCCTGGGTCCCCCTGCAACTGCCCTTTCCTGCAGGCCCTGTCACCGCCAATTTCCCTTCTCTGCCAGCCTGGTCACCTCTAACTTCCCTCCCTTGCAGGCTTGATCACCCCCAACTGCCCCCCCTGCAGGCCTGGTCCCTCCACACTGTCCTCCCCTGCTGGCCTGATCACCCATAACTGCTCACCCATGCAGGCCTGGTCCCTGCCAACTGCTCTCCCCTGCTGGCCATCTTGTGTCCACATGGGGGCAGCCATCTTGTATGTTGGAGTGGTCAATCTGCATATTAATCTTTTATTAGATATGATAGAGGCGTGGTGTATGGGTGGGGACCAGCTGGTTTTCCCTGAAGGGTGTCCCAGATCAGAGTGGGGATTCTCTTGGGGTGTGGGGCAGCCTGGGCGAGGGGCCTATGGTTGTTTGCAGGCCTTGCCCCGTGGAGACCCAAGTGGAGGCCCTGGTATCTGGGATTTATCTATCTTCTATAATTGAAACTTTGTAGCCTGTAGCAAAGCCAAGCCTTCTACTCACTCCCTGACTGCAGCCATTTTTGTTGGGATTTATTTATCTTCTAAAACTGAAACTTTGTAGCCTTAACGGAGGCCAAGAGAAGCTAGGGTGTGCGGAAAACTTGGCTTCCTCCATCACTGAGGGCAACCCTACTCTCTTGATCTCTCCAGTTCTATGGCTGCTACCATTTTTGTTGGGATTTATTTATCTGCTATAATTCAAATTTTGTAGCCTTGAATGGAGGCCTGGGCCCACCAGGGTGTGTGGAAAGCTTAGCTTCCTCCATTGCCAGGGAAACCAAGCCTCCCTCCTGTGCACTCCATGGCTGAAGGCATCTTGGTTGGGGTTAACTTGCATTCTTGCACTGCTGGTGGGCGTAACAGAGTGATGGTTAGTTAGCATATTACTCTTTTATTAAATAGGATACATACAGTAAGATACCATGGGTCCTAAGAAGGTTAGTGATAGCAGCAAAGTGGAAACTAAAGTTCTGAGAATAAAAAATAAGAGTTTAAAAAGATATAGTTGCCAAGTATAATATGGTGTTTACATGTCTGATCTGGCTACTGAGTATGGTAAGGGGAATGCACAATTAACACAATTTTAAAACAAAAAGAGGCCATTAGAGTGTTGAATTTAAGTGAAAGTGCCCATGAAACAATTTTAACAGGCAATTGAAGAAGGTAAAAACAGAAACATTTAGTAGTCTGGAATGATTAACTCAACTTATATTATTTCCAATTGGAAAAAATAATTAGGTTTTAAAATAAATGGCTTTTCAAATAGCCTTCTGGAACAAATTTAATTCCAGAACAGAGATTCTACTGTATTCTAAATTAATAAATTTTTAAAATTTTATTCTCTCTTTTAAAAGTTTAATCTTTAGATTCAATATTTAATTATTAATTCAAAATTGGATGGTGCTAATAAAAAACTCAGAATAGCTGTCTGTACTACCTTGATGATCAAACTTTTACAGTTATGTTTTATACTGGTTACCTTTGTGGAGTCTGCTGACTGACAATAGCATTGGCAGTCTCCCTCAGATACACCTCCCAATCTGTTTCAGGGACTTCTTGATCTTCAGTAAAAGGATATCTATGTGACAAAAAGAAAACACAATAAACTGAATGGAAGCATGCTTATTTTCTAAAATGTTTCTGGTGCTAACTGCCTCTTTAACTCACTGTTGCACTCTGCAGGCTTCACACATGAGTAGAGCTTTTCTGAGATTTCGGCAGGACTTCTCTGCAAGTCTACGAGCCAACTGTGAAGGGAGATTCAGACCTTCCTTCTTGCACACAGTAGATAAAACATGGCAAATCTACAATGAAATAATTTTTAAAAATGAGCAATCTGTCAAACAGTATACTAATTTCTGTTGATAACATCTTCATAGATTCCCCACTTTTTTTGGTCACTATCCTACCCTTAAGCACATTCTCCTTCAGCAGGAAGCCATGGGTCTTGCCTAGCTATCAGGAAGAGGTAGCAGCTGGCCCTATATCTGGGGAAAGACCTGGTACCAGGTCCAAACCTGCCAGCCTCCTCAGAAAAGCTGGAAGGAGACACAGGGTCCCAAGTTGGTGGCAAAACTAGGGCTGCCAAGTTGAGCCACCTGGCCTGAATTCTGTAATTAATCATTTGCATGGATTAAGACAAGAATGGTGTCGACGGGAGTGATGAAATTGGTAATCCTGCCTGCTTTATAAACCCTTTCAACTGTATTACTCCTAACATTTTTACAACTGAGACATATAATAAAGGTATTTTTTTACTGCTTTGCAACTAATACGATGTCACATATTATCCATACTTTGCATAAAATTGACCCAAATTACCAATGGCAGGGAAACTGCTTATTTTGAGAATTAAAAATTTTACTGATAGCTATTAAGAATATCACACATACACGCACACACACACAGGTGGGCAAAATAGGTTTACAGTTGTGAGTGCCATTCTGAGTTAAAAAAGCTACCATAATAATTATAAACTGAATGTTTTTTTCCATATAAACAGCTGTAAATCTACTTTGCCCATTCCTGAATATAATGTTGGTCCCCTACCTAAAAAGTTGGTATTCTCACATTATGTCCTGGCAAAACCTATTTCTTCCATATTCAAGTCTCCTCCAAAGCTAGGTTGAGGTAAAAGATACTAAGTACCTAACCTCTCCATAGTTTAGTAAAATTTATAATATCAGTTCTCAAACTGAATTCATTCTGGAAGACTGTTCAAAAAGCAATTTGTTAAAAAATGGAACCATTATTTCCCATTAGAAATAATGTAAACTGAATTCGTTCCAGATCTCCAAAAGATTCCCTGTTTTAACCTTGTTTATATACAGTACATGTCCAATATATTGTTTAATCTATAAACAAACACTTTTTTTTCTTAAATTTATCAAACCACCCCCTCCTAACCTTAAAAATCACTTTTACCCCAGGGGAGTCTTTCAGAAAGTCATCATGCATTGTCTTTGCTTTTTCACATACAGTGGTACCTCGAGATACGAGTTTAATTCGTTCCGTAACCTTGAGGCGTGGGAAACTATGAGATGCTCGAGTCGCGGTAAACTGGTGGGTCGTGTGCAGCCAGCCGATTTGCAAGATTACTCCTATCTCAAATGTTGCTCATATTTCAAAGTAAAAATCGCTCGCTCGATGGCTCGTATCTCAAAAATCTCGTATGTTAGGGCACTCGTATCTCGAGGTACCACTGTATAATAACCTTGGAAATGCTGTCACAGGCTAACTGGTTTTCCTTTAACCAAATCAACAGTTTTCCTATCTCTTCAATTGCCTATGGTCATTGTTTCTTTTACACCCTTAGAAACATTAGTACTCTTGATGGCCTCTTTATGTTTTAAAATTGTACTAATCATCCATTTTGCCAGCAACAAAAGCAAAATGATAAAATAAATAAAACTACAAAAATATTCACAGCACAATTTCCTGAAATGTTAACAATGTGGGGTTTAGGGGTAAACTGACTAGCATTCGCTCCTTTGTTTATGGCTTTTTTCATGCCGAGGCATCAGTATGAAAGGGCTGTTTAACAACTGATACTTCTTTTTTTTTTTTTTAACAACTTGGTTGAGAACCCAATTGTTAGAAATAGGAGACATTTGAGAACTAAGATTTGACTGTACCTACTCATTTAAGATAAAAGATAATTAAAAGCAAAGAACATTTTTCCTATATTTACTACTATATATTGGTTTTTACATCTACTAATGATTAGCATCCAGATCACAGATGTTTCTGAATTATTGACACACTTCACTGCAAGGAAAAACAGATAACTTGAGGTGCCAGGAAAGTAGGGAGTAGAGTGTGTGAGTGAGGGAGCAATAGAGGTGTGTATGGACATGTGTGGGCGTGTATGTGAGTGAAATAGGGACAGTTAGACCCTGCAGTTCTTCCAGGGGACTGCCAATCCGGGTAGTCTTAGAAGGCAAAACTCCACAACTGCCGAAAACACTCTGGGGAGGACACCGATGGCACAAAGACCACGCCATCTTGAAGAACAGAACTGCTTGAGACTAGGATCCTACCCTCGCCACCACCCATTCTGGTCTCGGAAGCAAACCAGAACTCTACAGCAGCTCTGGTAGAAAACCTGTCACCACAGGTGCAGACCCAGGAACACTAGGACTTCAGGCACCCAGTTGCATATTTCTGTGAGTCACAAAGTCAATCCCCTCCTCTTCTTCCCCTGGAGCAGCGACATAGAAACTACCAAATCTCAGACACACAATAAGGCTTTCTGCACACACAAAGCAGTGGCGACTCTGCCTGACTTTGAGCTTTGGTTTCAGATACAGGAAGTTTGTTACCCGTGCCCATGCAAGGCAGGGAGACAGAGCTGAACTTGACCCTGGACTTGAGATCTCAGAAAATTTGTTTCCCACAACTCATATCCATGCCTAGGCTGGGAAACTGAGCAGAATTCAAGTCTAGCTGCTCATTGCCAGGAAGGAGGTCATCTGCGATCAAATCCAGTGCTCATACAGGGCAGGGAAAAAGTGCTGAACTTGAGCCCGGACTTGCAAAAGGGAATTTGTTTCCCACATCTCATCTCCATGACCAGGCAGGAAAGCAGTTCTGAATTTGAGCATAGGTGCATGACCTTGGGGAGATTGTTTTCTGAGACTAGATCCTACACCCATGCAGGAAGACGACACTGAATTTGAGCCTGGGGGTGCAAATCCGGGAAGTTTGTTTCCCATGACCACAATCTGCACCTTAGCAGAGGGGCTGCGGTGAATTTGAACCTCGATGTGTGGTCTCAGGGAGTTTATTCCCCACGACCAGACAGAAAGCCAGTGCTGAATTTAAGCCTGGATACACAGATTCAGGGAGTTTGTTTTCCACAGTGCACACCCACATGACCAGACTCCACACCCACACTAAGGGGCAATGCCACCTGACTTTGATTCAGGGCAAGAGTACACAGAAGCCTGTTTACCACAGGGCAGAAGTGGACCTCTTGCCAACACAGTACAACTAAGCAACCCAGTCTCCCAGGCAGATCGGGGACCCTGAATCTACACATAAGAGGCAGCATGAACCACCAGTGACTACACTCCATTTCTCATTATGTGGTGCTTAAGATCTCTGAATCCCAGTACATTCATACTAAGAGCCAGTGACTCCAATTCTTGGTGCATGTGCACACAGGGACCTGATTCTCAGTGTGAGGTAGCACCAAGAAACAGAGTCAGATACTCGATTCTTAGCATGGACACAGGGAGACTCGTGACTCCTGACATGCAACAGGGGACTTAGATTTTTGACACACGCAGGTGGGTTCTCTGTTTCAACATCATGCAGGCAGGGTCCCTTATTCTAGGTGAACACACGAGGCCATTCTAAGGGCCTGTGACTCTGATTCAGGGCGAACATGGTTCCTACTAACCCACAGAAAATGCACATCTTGGTATCAGAGCTCTTCAGTGACACTTGGAAGGTGGGGGTGGGGGGAAGATGGTGCAATACTCCCACTACACATGGTCCAGGTCCCCGCAACTCAACATCTGAACCTCCTGGTGATAGTCAGAATGGAGAGACAATGAAGCAATCCGCAGAGTAAGGAAAAGGAGAAATTGCCAAGTAAGGAAATAAGTGAAACAGAAGCATGCAACACGACAGAAAAAGAATTCAGAGTAATGGTCATACAGTGCATACACGGGATGGACAAGCAAATCAACAAACCATGCAAAAATCAGGAAGAAATGAAAAATGATATAGCTACAATCAAAAACACCATCCATGGAAAGCTTCAACAGTAGATTAGAAGAAGCAGAGGACCGAATCAGCGAGTTAGAAGATCAGGTACAGATTCTGAATAGCAATTAGAAAAAAGAATTAAAAAGCAGGAGGAGAGACTAAGGGAGCTTTGGGACAATGAAAAATTAAATAACATACATATATCAGGGCTGCCAGAAGGACAAAAAGAGCAGCAAGGGTAAGAAAACTTATTTCAAGAAATAATGACAGAAAACTTCCCTGATATGGGGGAAAAAGTTACTCAAGTAAAAGGAGTCCCAAGCAAGATGAATAACAAAAGATCCACACCAAAACATGCAATAATTGTAATGGCAAATGCTATCGACAAACAGAGAATCTTAAAGGCTGCAAGAGAGACAGAGAGTTACCAACAAAGGATCTCCCATAAGATTATCAAATGATTTCTCAACAGAAACAGATCAAGTTAGAAGAGAATGGAAGAGGTTAGAAGTGATGCAAAGCAAGGGACTCAATCCAAGATTACTCCATACAGCAAGACTATCAATAAAAATTGAAGGGGAAATCAGGAGCTTCACAGATAAAAAAAGGCTAAGGGAGTTTATTACTACCAAACCAACAATGCAAAAATGCTAAATGGAATGCTGTAAAAAGAAGAAACAAAAAGGTAAGAAGGAACACAGCCTCAAGAAATAAAAATGGCTACAAACAAATACCTTTCAATAATAACTTTAAATGTAAACAAACTAAATGCTCCAAACAAAAGAAATTGAATGGCCGAAACTGGTTTGGCTCAGTGGATAGAGGGTCGGCCTGTGGACTGAAAGGTCCCAGGTTCAATTCCGGTCAAGGGCATGTACTGTGGTTGCGGGAATATCCCCAGTAGGGGGTGTGCAAGAGGCAGCTGATTGATGTCTCTCTCTCATCGATGTTTTTAACTCTATATCTCTCTCCCTTCCTGTCTGTAAAAAAATCAATAAAATATATATTTAAAAAAAAAAGAAATTGAATGGCTGAATTGTTAAAAATAAATGACCCATATATATGCTGTGTACAGAGATCTACCTCAGAATAAGGAACTCATACAGACTGAAAGTGAATGGATGGAAAAATATCTTTCAGGCAAATGGAAATGAAAAAAGGGCTGGGGTAGTAGTACTTATATCGGACAAAATAGACCTCAAAGTGAAGGCCGGAACAAGAGATAAGGAAGGCCACTTCATAATACTAAATGGATTAATACAACAAGAGAATATAACCCTGGTACACATACTATATGTACCCAATGCAAAACATCCAAATACATAAAAAATCTCCTGGAAGATACAAAGAGATAGACAACAATACAATCTTAATAGGGGACTTTAATATACCACTGACATCACTAGATAAATCCTCTAGGAAAAAAAAGCATCAAAGAAACAACAATCCTAAATGACTCACTAGATCAGATGGACTTAATTGACATCTTCAGAACATTTCACCACAAATCTGCAGAGTATACATTCTTCTCAAGTGCACATAGGTCATTTTAAAAAATAGGCCACATACTGGATCGCAAGCAAAGTCTCCTCAAATTCAAAAAGATTGAAATCTTTTCAGAATACAATGGAATAATATTAGAATTAAACTACAATTAAAACAATCCAAAACACTTAAACACTTGGAAGCTGAATAGCATGTTATTAAATATTGATTAGCTTACCAACGAGATCAAAGAAGAAATTAAAAATATTCTGGAAACCGCTGAAACTGGTCTGGCTCAGTGGATAGAGTGTCGGCCTGCAGACTGGGGGGTCCCAGGTTTGATTCTGGTCAAGGGCATGTACTTTGGTTGCAGGCACATCCCCAGTGGGGGGTGTGCAAGAAGCAGCTGATCGATCTCTCTCTCTCATAGATGTTTCTAACTTTCTAACCCTCTCCCTTCCTCTCTGTAAAAAATCAATAAAATATATATATATTAAAAAAAAAAATTCTGGAAACTAATGACAATAAAAACCACAACAATCTAAAACCAATGGGACTCAATGAAAGCAGTCCTGAAAGGGAAGTTTATAGCTCTACAGGTTTACGTTAAAAAAAAAGAAAAGAAAGAAAGAAAAAATGGTAGTAAATCATCTAATGCTACAACTCAAAAAAATAGAAAGAAAGCAACAAAAAACGCCCAAGGGAGCAGAAGTAGATAATAAAGATTAAAGCAGAAACAAATGACCCACCCGGACACCAAAAAAATAATACAAAAGATCAATGAAACCAAGAGCTTCTTCTTTGAAAGGATAAACAAGATTGAAGAACTTCTAGCCAGGCTCACAAATAAGCAAAGATAGAGGAGTCAAATAAACAAAATAAAAAATGACAGAGTTGAAATAAAAACAGACCCCACAGAAATACAAAAGATTGTTAAAAAATATTATGAACAACTTTATTCCAACAAACTAGACAACGTGGAAGAAATGGATAAATTCCTAGAAAAATACAATGGTCCAAAACTCAATCAGGAAGATTCAAAAAATATCAATAGGCCGGTAACTATGGGACACATTGAAGCAGTCATCAAAAAGCTTCCAGCAAGCCAAAACTGGTTTGGCTCAGTGGATAGAGTGTCAGCCTGAGGACTGAGGGGTCCTGGGTTCGATTCCAGTCAAGGTCATGTAGTTTTGTTTCGGCCACATCCCCAATGGGGGGGGGCGGGTACAGGAGGCCCCCGATTGATGTTTCTCTCTCATCAATGTTACTAGCTCTATATCCCTCTCCCTCTCTGCAAAAAATCAATAAAAATATATCTTAAAAAAAATTAAATGAAATTAAAAAAAAAAAAGTTTCCAGGAAACAAAAGCCCAGGACCAGATGGCTTCACGGAAGTTACACCAAACATTCACGGAAAAACTAAAACCTATACTCCTCAAGACTATTCCAAAAAATTCAAGAGGAAAGAACACTTCCAAATTCCTTCTATAAAGCCAGCATCACCCTAATACCAAAAGTAGATAAAGACAATACAATGAAAGACAATTATAGGCCAATATCCCTCATGAGCATAGATGCCAAAATCCTCAACAAAATCCTAGCAAATTGGACCCAGCAATACACCAAGATCATACACCAAGACCAAGCAGGATTTCTACTAAGGCTGCAAGGAGGGTAAAATATCCATAAATCAAAAAAGGTAATACATCACATAAACAAATTGAGGGGAAAAAATAGTCATATCAATTGATGCAAAAAAGCATATAACAAAATCCAACACCTTTTTTTGATAAAAACTCTTAGCAAGGTGGGAATAGAAGGATCAGACCTCAACATCATAAAAGCCATATATGATAAATCCACAGGCAGCATCACACTCAATGGACAAAAACTGAAGCCATTTCCCCTAAGAACAGGAAAAAGATTTGCCCTCTCTCACCACTACTGTTCCACATGGTACTGGAAGTAGTAGTCATTTCTATCAGAGAAGAAGGAGAAATAAAAGAAATCCAATAATTGGAAAAGAAGAAGTAATACTGTCTTTATTTGTAGATGACATGATACTGTACATAAAAAACCCTAAAGATTCCATCAAAAAATTATTAGACTTAATAAATGAATTCGGCAATGTAGCAGGACACAAAATTAACACCAAGAAATCGATTGTGTTTCAATATACCAATATTGAACTTACAGAAAGAGATTAAAAAAGCAATCCCATTTAACATTATACCAAAAAAAATTAAGATACCTAGGAATAAACTTAACTAAGGAGGTAAAAGACCTATGCAAAAAACTACAGGATACTGAAAAACAAGATAGAGGAAGATATAAACATAACATGTTCATGGATTGGTAGAATCAACATCATCAAAATGTCCATTCTTTCCAAAGCTATTTACAGATTCAATACACTCCCCATTAAAATAGTACCAACGGCATATTTCAGACTCACAATGACTCTCCAAAAATTCCTCTGGAATAAAAAAAGACCCCAAATAGCTGCAGCAATCTTGAGAAAGAAGAACAAAGTAGGTGGGATCTCAAACCAGATATCAAGCTGTATTAGAAAGCCACTGTTCTCAAAACATCCTGGTACTGGCACAAGAACAGACATATAGATCAACGGAATAGAATAGAGAAGCCAGAAATCGACCCAAACCACTATGTCCAATTAATATCGGACAAAGGAGGCATGAACATACAGTGGAGTCAAGGCAGTCTCTTCAATAAATGGTGCTGGGAAAATTGGACAGATACCTGCAAAAATGAAACTAGACCAACTTACAGCATACACAAAAACAAACTCAAAATGGATAAAGGATTAAATATAAGATGGGAAACCATAAAAATACTAGAGGAATCCACAGGCAGCAAAATGTCAGACATATGCTAAAGGAACTTCTTTACTGATACTGCTCCTAAGGCAATGAAAAATAAAGAGAAAATAAACAAATGGGGCTACATCAAAATAAAATGCTTTTCACAGCAAAAGAAACCATCAACAAAACAAGAACGACCACTGCATGGGAGAACATACTTGCCAATGTTATTACTGATAAGGGCTTAATCTCCAACATGTACAGGGAACTCATACAACTCAACAAAAGGAAAATAAACAATCCAATGAAGAAATGGACAAGGAACCTATATAGAAACTTTTCGAAAGACAGAATGATGTCCAAGAGACATATGAAAACATGTTCAGAGTCACTAATTATCCAAGAGAAGCAAATCAAAATGACAATGCGGTACCATCTCACATCTGTCAGAATGCCTATCATCAACAAATCAATACATGAAAAATGTTGGCTAGGCTGGGGAGAAAAAGGAACTATGAGGCACTGTTGGTGGGAATGCAGACTGGTGCAACCACTGTGGAGAACATTATGGTGTCTCCTCAAAAAACTAAAAATGGAACTGCTATTTGACCCAGCGATTCCACTTATAGGAATATATCCCACAAAGGTAGAAACAGCAATCATAAAGGATATATGGACTTCTATGTCCATAGCAGCACAATTTACCATAGCTAAGATGTAGAAACAGCCGAGGTGCCTATCAGCAGATGAGTGGATTAAAAAACTGTGGTACATCTAAACAATAGAATACCATGATGCATTAAAAAAGAAGGAATTCCTACCATTTGCAACAACATGGATGGAACTGGAGAGCATTATGCTAAGTAAAATAAGCCAGTCAGAGAAAGATAAATATCACATGATCTCACTCATTTGTGGGATATAATGAACAACATAAAACTGATGAACAAAAGCAGTTCCAAAAACATGGATCAGACCATCAAAACTTGGAGGGCACGCAAGAGAGGGTGGGAGTAAGGGGCAGAGATCAACCAAAGGTCTTGTATGCATGCATAATGGCCTAACCAATGGACACAGACTACAGGGGTGTGAGGGCCTGAGTAGGGGAGCGATGGAAGGGGATAATGGGGTAAAAAGGACACCTATGTAACAACTTAATAAAGAAATTCATAAAATGAAAACAACTTGACTTACATCCTCAATGCTGGGAGCAGGCACACGAACTGCCAGACACCTACTACGAATAGGTGGTATCACTTTAGATGTAGAATTGCAACACAAGATCAATCTGCAGGAAGACATATACTTTTCCATGGTTCTACGCAAAGCATGTTGAGCATCTCTGGTCAGTTTGTCAACCTCTGTCAACAAAACCACTGAGAGAAGGACAAACAAAATAAACTTTAACATGCATAACTATATTCTTCTTCCTCGTCATTATTCATTCAGCATGAAATCCTAAATAGTAATCCTGTTATATTACATTTTCCTTAGACAAGGACATATGATTGTTACAGATACAGTAAAGATAATTTATTTTTTATTTTTAAAATTCTATAAAAAGCCTAAGAAATTCTAAGCTAAATAAAGTTAAAGAGGTTAACATGCTATAGAATTCATTGTAACCTTTATATTTACTAGATGCCTGGTGCACAAGATTCATGCACTGGGTGGGGGAGAGGGTCCCTTAGCCTACCCGGTTCACTCTTTTTAAAAAAATATATTTTATTGATTTTTTTACAGAGAGGAAGAGAGAGGGATAGAGAGTTAGAAACATCAATGAAAGAGAGACAGTGATCAACTGCCTCCTGCACGCCCCACAATGGAGATGTGCCCGCAACCGAGGTACATGCCCTTGACCGAAATCAAACCTGGGACCTTTCAGTCTGCAGGCCGATGCTCTATCCACTGAGCCAAACTGGTTTTGGCTAGCCTGTTCACTCCTGCAGTCCGGGAACCCTCGGGGGATGTCCGTCAGCTGGCTTAGGCCCAAACTCTCCAGACATCCCTTTCAAAGTTTGGGGCTCTCACTGTCCAGGGCCCCTCACTGCTTTAGAAAAGTTGGGGGGGCGTCTTACAAGCCCAGTCATATTATATGCCAGAAAATACGGTATATAAACATATTCCTGACCAGAAGTTAATGAAGGAATCTTTTCTATAAAAATTGACTTGGGGTCCTTTTTATTTTTGCCCAAATGATTTTCCTTTGGCTTATTTTGACACTATGTGTGTTTTTCATGGGTGTCTTACTGTTAGCATTACAAATGAAAATTAATTTTCTAAAGTAAAAATTTTCTAGATGTAATTTACTTACCAGATATTTTTCCTTACATGATATTAACCTACTATCCCCCCTTCTTTTGATTAATGGAGACTTTTGTAAAAATGTTTAATGCAATCTTGATAACTTTACATTTTTATTTTTTGCAAACAAATATGCCTGCTTTATGTTCATTGCATGTTAAGCAATTTTACCATGAGATGAACTACCAATAGAAATTTTAGTTACTACTTTAGAAACAGCCTTTTGTCCAGTACAATTAAATTTTCTTGGATGTTCACTTATTTCAATTATCCAATTTAAATTAATCTGAAAGCTTGATTACTCTTTTACTGTCAAATTTAATACTCTACAACAATCTTAGATTACCCTGTAAATATTAGTGGAAAGAATTATTTGCATTCTTGAGTAGTCCCTTTTTGCAGAGGCAGCGTGAAGGCGGCACCATGGCCCCTTCTGTAAATATGGCGCAGACAGGCCATGGTGCATCCTGGTCTGAGTGCTGCCCCTTTTGCAGAGGAAGTCACAGAGACAGCAGTGGGGGCCTAATTCTGGTACCACACTTCTACAAAGGCTGGATGGGGCACAATGTACTGTGCCGCAACCTCCCACAGCCCCCCACATAGCTGTCCTGGCCCCAGATCTCCGTCTACCTACCAGTGAGCGAGGGGCAGGGCCAGCGCTAAGAAACAAGTGCCAAGGGCCGGGTGATAGTGGCAATAGCAGTGGGTGATGTGGGCAGCACCTTCCCAAGGGCTCCTGAACTGTGAGAGGAGGCTGGCCAGGTTGAGGGAACTTCATCCCCCCCACAAGCACAAATTTCGTGCACCTAGCCTCTAGTAATGTTATAAACATGCAAAGAATTTTACTAGTAACCTGGTGCTCAGATTAGTGCACACTGAAAGGAAAGCTATACTAATAAAAGGGTAATATGCTAATTAAGGAGGACATATTGTAGATGACCTTCCGGACAAAGCTGCAGTGGCTGCAAGGGCTGAGGTGTGGCTGTGAAAGGCCCAGGCTCAAGCAGTTTCAAAGGTCCCAGGCTCAGGCCAGCAGTGGCAAAAGCAGCAGGGTAATGGGGCCAGTGCCTTCCCCTAATCTGCCAGATAGCCTCCCACTGAGGGAGGCCAGACTGAGGCTTAGGCGGGGGGCCAAGGCAGAGGTGATTAGGGGTGATTAGGCCAGCAGGGGAGAAAATTAGGGACGATCAGGCTGGCAGGGGGGCAAGGTAGGGGCGATCAGGCCAGCAGGCAGAAGCAGTTAGGGGAAATCAGGCAGGCAGGCAGGTGAGCTGATAGGAGCCAACGGTGCTGGATTGTGAGAGGGATGTCTGACTGCCAGTTCAGGCCTAAATTGACAGTCAAACATCCCGAGGGGTTCCAGATTGGAGAGGGTGCAAGCCAGGCTAAGGGACCCCCCTCGCATGCATGAATTTCATACACCAGGCCTCTAGTTAATTATAAGGTAGCTGTCAGGGCAAAACTGGGCAAGGGCCGGACACATCCTGCAGCCAATCTCCCATGGTCCCTTCCCGGCTGGCTGCACCTGGGGTGGCTCATGGCTTGAAAGGTGTCTGTAGAGTGGGATCCTTGTGGCAGGTGGGGTCCTTTAGCCTGTCCAGCGGGTCCCAGATTGTGAAAGGGCACTCTGCAAAGTTTCTGTTGAACAGGGTGTGGAATGCAAACACAAGTGTGCAGAAAGCCAGCTTTGAGGCCAACAATGCCCCAGCAACAACATAACCCACAGCCGAAGGGGAAATTGCCATGGCCTAGTGAGGAATCGGGCTCCCTCCTCTCTGGTGTCAGGGTGCACCACCTGAGAACCACCGCTACCATGTCATTGCAACTTGGCAGCTCTTGCATTGAGCTTCTCCCCCTGGTTGTCAGTGCACGTCATAGCAATTGGTCGGGCAGACACTTATAATATTATGTGTGTGTGTGTGTGTGTGTGTATATATATATATACACACACACACACACACACACACATACTAGAGGCCTGGTGCACGAAATTAATGCACTGAGGAGAGGGGAACCCTTCAGCCTGGCTTGCACTCTCTCACAGTAATTAAACAAGAAAAAAAAAATATTTGTTCAATGGTTGAAATTTACAAATTACCACTACATTTTCTCTCATATGTATTCCTTACAGTTTGATTATCTGTCTAATGAAAATATATATATTTTTAATCATATACCTTTAAAGTCTCTTTGAGAGTTTGTTTCAAGTTGCTGTGACTGTGCCACTGTTTTCAACATCTCCTGAATTACTACCCGGTCACTATTTCCAGCATCACTAAATAAACAGAAATAATGATTAAAAATATATACACACATCACTATACAAACAAAAATAATGATTAAAAAAATACACAAACACACAACTTGAAAGTATTACATCCTTATTGTTAATATAAGAAAAATGTTGAAGATATTAGTTACAATTTTAATAAAAATTAATAAAACCTAAATTATAGTTACAAGATTTTAAAACTGAAAAAATACTAACAATATTCCATATTTAATTACAATTTAATCACTGAAAACAGAGTTTACTGTTACTTAAAAAGAGCAATAGCTAATAACAGTTTGACAATTACTTTAGCACTTTATACACTATAGTTACTACCTACTTACAGCTAATTTTCTTGATTATCTAGAATTACTCAAAATATAGAAATAACTATTTGAAACTAATTTAACTTCCATTCTTCTTCCCCATCATCAAAACAGCAAAGATCTGAGAAAGAACAACTCTAGACACACCTACTTCCTGCACTAACATAGAGCTGATTCCCTTCACATGGGAATGAGATAAGCAAATGAAATTTAAGATACAAAGTCAGAACTCTATAAGCTGTTGACTTATTATAGGCATTATCTGTCATTTATACCTATATTGCTTTAGCATTTAAGTCATGTGCCTCACAAACCAAACTGTTACCAGGTTAATTTAGGCTGAATGTCAATTTCATAAAATCTTTCCCAATTCACTATTATTACGTTAATATACCTATAGTATGTTTTTATGATAATTTTCTAGTTAAGAATCTAAATCATTTTCCTTATCTTTGGAATTAAAGCTTTTTCTACATTTTGATCAGATCCTTCTCACCAACCTTATTTCTCTTAATTTTCCTTGACACACCTAGGGAAAATCCTATATAATAAAAGGCTGATATGCAAATCAACCAAATAGCAGAACAACCAGTCACCATGATGTGCACAGACCACCAGGGAGCAGACGCTCAATGCAGGATCTGCCCCCTAATGGTCAGTGCGCTCCCTTCCATAACGGGAGCACAGTTCCGCCAGAAGCCCTAAGCTGGGCTCACAGCTGGTGAGTGCAGCAGTGGTGGCAGGAGCCTCTCCCACCTCTGCAGCAGCACTAAGGATGACTGATTGATGGGGGGAGGAGACCTAAGCTGTTAGTTGGACATCTGGCAAGGGCTCTTGGACTGAGGACTCTCAGTCCGCCCTCCCCACCCAGTGCACAAACTTAGTGCACTGAGCCTTTGGTAATACCTATCAGGATTGTTTTGAGGGCTAAATATAATAATCCATGTAAAACTTTTATCAAGGTGCCTTATACTGAACACATAGCTATACTAATAAAAGGCCAGGTGTCATGAAAAGAACTACAAGAGACCAGACCACCATCATCCCTCGCCAGGCTGGCCCCACACCCAAGCAAGTGGTTAGTGGCAGTAAGACAGGCAGGAAGAATGGTTAGGAGATCAGAAGGCAGACCAGTGGTTAGGAGTGGTCAGGTAGACAGGCAAGTGGTTAGGGGCGATCAGGTAGGCAGACGGCCCCTCACTAGGCTGGCTTCACCCCCAAGCAAGCAGTTAGAAGTGATCAGGCAGGCAGGCAGGACAGTAGTTAGGGGAGATCAGGCAGGCCAGCAGTTAGGGGTAATCAGGCAGGCAGACCAGTGGTTAGGGGTGATCAGGTTGGCAGGCAAAGTAGTTAGGGGCGATTAGGTAGGCAGGACAACGGTTAGTGGAGATAAGGTAAGCATGCAGAGTAGTTAGGCATGATCAGGTAGGCAGGCAAGCATTTAGGGGCGATCAGGTAGGCAGACAGCCCCTCACAGGGCTGGCCCTGATGCCCAGAATGAAATTAAGGGTGATCAGGAAGGCAGGCAGGCAGAGTGGTTAGGGCGATCCCTCAGCAAAGAAAGAGGTATACCCATGCCAGTCAAGCCATCGCACCCCAACCTGTTGCCTACAGAGAGAGGCCACAAGTGGCAGAAGAAGGGGGCAGCACTGCAGAGATGGCAAACAGTGGTAGTGGCAAGGTGGGGCTAGCTGCCTGTAGCCGGGGGAAGTAAAGGCCCACTAGGCCTAGTGACCCTACCTGAGGGGTACCAGATTGTGAGAAGGCGCAGGTTGGGCTGAGGGAACCCCCTGTGCCCCAAGTGTATGAATTTTCATGCACTGGGCTTCTAGTTAGCTTATAATCCTACTAAAGGCCCAGTGCACAAAATTCATGAAGGGGAGGTTGGGGGGGGAAGAGTATCCCTCAGCCTAGCCTGAATCCTCGCCAATCTGGGACCCCTTGAAGGATGTGCGACTGCCCATTTAGGCAAAATTGAGTACTATTGGCTCCCAACCACTCGCCTGCCTGCTTGCCTGACTGTCCCTAACTGCTTCTGCTTGCCAGCCTGATAACCCCCTAACCACATCCCTGCCAGCCGGATTGCCCTTAACTGCCCTCCCCTGCCGACCTGGTCACCCCTAACTGCCCCCAACTTCCCTCCTTTGCAGGCCTGGTGACCCCCAACTGCTCTCCCCTGCAGGCTCGGACACCACGAACTTCCTTTCCTTGCCAGCCTGGTTGTCCCTAACTGCCCTTCCCTGCAGGCCTGGTCTCTCCCAACTGCCCTCCCCTGCTGGCCATCTTTGACCACACGGGGCCAGCCATCTCGTCTGTTCGAATGACGGTCAATTTCCATATTACTTTTATTAGATATGATTCCTCCTACTCCATTCAATCTTGCTCAGTAGTTCTGAATGAGTTAATATTTTTTAAAAAACTTACTATGTACTTTGTGTAAAACATCAAGCTCTATAAAGCAAGAAAATTTAATTATCAAAATTATTTCAATGAGAGGTTCTCAGAGAGAAGGTCAAGTGAGAGGGTCTAGGCTCTCTAACCACACTAGGCAGCTTTACTTTTACCTGTTTATACACTTGTTTTTATACACAATTTTACTTTAAGAAAAAGTTCTACTCTTTTAAAAAAAAGGTCTGAACATTACTATCCTAAAAATGCTTATTTAGCCCTGGCTGGTGTGATTCAGTGGTAGAGTATCAGTCTCAGGTTCGATACCAAGTCTAGGGCATGTACCTGGGTTGTAGGTTCGTTGCCCTGCCATGGCTGGGGCATGTACAGGAAGCAACCAATTGATGTGTCTCTCTCGCATCAATATTACTTTCCTTCTCTCCCCTTCCCTTCTTCCCTTCCACTCTCTCTAAAAATCAATGGGAAAAATATCCTCAGGTGAGGATTAACAAAAAAATAATAAAAATACTCATTTTTATACAGTAGCAGCTTACCTGGGATTAACTTCAAGGTGGTAATTGCTTGCAATAGTGCTAATTTCAATTTTCTTTTTAGATGGAGTCTGTGGACAAAGAAAATAGATGTTTTAAACATTCATTTATTGGCTAGGTCTCCTCTTTCCTGTATTTCACTGTTTTTTGTTTTGTTTTGTTTTAATTATACTGGAGGCCCAGTGCATAAATTCATGCAAGAGGAGGGAGTGTCCTTCAGCACAGTCTACACCCTCTCGCAATCTGGGACCGCTGGCTCCTAGCTTGCCTGCCTGCCTGATTGCCCCTAACCATGCGCCTGCCTGTCTGACCACCCGTAACTGGCTTGCCATGGGCCCTGCCGCTGCGGCTTCATCTGGAATGACATCCGGAAGGTTGTTCAGCTGTCTGATCTAATTATCATATTATGCTTTTATTATTATAGATAAACAATAATGCTTACTAAAATGAAAGTTTAAAGAACTATCACTAATATTTTAACTTAATTAATCCCATTCTTTTATGATTGTGCAGATAAACATTTTTTATACAAATTGTATCATACACAGCTTATTTTTATTGAGATTACATTTTTCCTCTACCTCCAGAAATCTCCAAACCAGTATGTTATCAGATCATCTTTGTACATAACCTATACGTTCTTGTACAGCCTTTCCCATAAGACACAAAAATAAATACACACATACACACATATCAGTATTTCTTGTCAAAAATAAAAGAGGCAAACATTTCGTTGTTTTGTTTTTCCTATGTAACAATACAACGAGGCAATTTCTTTCAGACAAAGTGGAATAGAGTTGCATTTGAATCTATAACATGGATGTCCCCAAAACTAGTCATATTGATGGGCATTTTATTTTTGCTTTTTGCCATTTCAAACAATTCCATAATTAACATCCTTGCACATGTCTCCCACACTGCTTTCATTTCCATGGCGATATGTTCCCAATAAAGAATTTGCTCGATTGACAGGGCTATTTTCTATACTTCTATTATGTATGTGTGTTTATATGTATAATGTTTCCCTTCCAAAAAATATTTAGCAATCCACTTTTCTCCTAGCAGTGAATACAATTCCTCAACATTCCCCATCCTCAGTAAGTTTTACATCATGACTTTAATTTTTGCCAGCTGATGAATATATTATATGTGTGTGTGTGTGTGTGTGTGTACATATATATACACCATAGTTAATATACATTATAATATATAAAATATAGGATAATATATATATTACTGAATATATGTAATAGATTCACATTGCTTTTCCTTGACTATCACAAAAGTCAACATCTTTACATGTTTATTGGCTATTTATATTTTTCTTCTGTGACTATTTTTTAATTACATTTTCTACCGGGTTTTTATCTTTTCCATTGTAGGTTTGTAAAATCTTTTACCTAAAATGTTTCTTTCAAATATTTATAATCATTCGTTTTCCTATTGATTCCATGTATTATCTGGGCATACAAATTTCAAAAATTCATGTATTTACAAGAATATATATATTTTTCTATAGTGTCTATGTTTTCTATCAAAAGGTGTCCTTAATCCACAGGTTGTTTAAGGAATTTTAATGAAAAATTTAGTGTTTTACTTTAACATTTAAATTTTTACTTCATCTGGAATTTATCTTTATACGTTAGGTATCAGATTCAACTTTTTAGGTTAGCACATTGTGATTACTCATCCTTTTCCTACTGATCTGAAATAGATCCGCCATCTTATTTCTGGACTATTAAGTTCCACTGACCTAATTCTCTGTACTCATGCCAATGCAATGCTGTTTTTATTATAGTAGCTTTACAATATGATTTACTATCTATTCATGTCAGTCCCACTTCCAAATCTTTTTAAGTTACTTTAGCCAGTATCAGAAATCTATTATTTCATATATACTTTAAGAATTTCATAGAATTAAAAAACAACTGGATTTTAATTAATCTTCACTGAAAGTTACACTGAGTGTAACTCACATTATCTGAGACATACTGCATCTTTCTATTTGATCAGTTCTTGTTCTTTGTCCTTTTATATTGAAGTTTCTTCCTACAGATTCCACACTTTTTTTATTAAATATTTCCCTGCATATATGATAAGAATTTCCACCAGAATATACATCAAACTCAATGTATCTAAACACAAACTAATCAAAGAGTCAAGGCAGTATCTTCAATAAACGGTGGGAAAATTAGATCCATGCAAAAAATGAGACTAGACCAACAACTTACACCATACTAAAAAATAAACTAAAAATGGATAAAAGACTTAAAAGTAAGTCATAAAACCATAAAAATCCTAGGAGAAAACATAGACAGCAAAATCTTAGACATCTCTTGAAGCAGTATGTTTGTGGATACATCTCTTAGGGCAAAGGAAACTAAGGAGAAAATAAACAAATGGGACTACATCAAAATAAAAAAGCTTCTGCACAGCAAAAGAAACCATCGACAAAATGAAAAGGGACCACTGTATAGGAGAATACATTTGGCACCGATACATCTAATAAACAGTTAATATCCAAAATATATAAGGAACTCTTACACTTAACAAAAGGAAGACAAATGATCCAATTAAAAAGTGGGTAAAAGACCTACTAGACACTTCTCCAAAGCGGACATTCAACTGGATAAAAGACATGAAAAAATACTCCAAGTCACTGAATATCAAGAGTTGATAATTAGAACAATGAAGTATCACCTCACACCTGTCAGAATAACTACCATAAAAACAATCAACAAATGACAAGCGCTAGCCAGGTTGTAGAGAAAAGGGAACACTAATTCATTGTTAGTGGGAATGCACACTGATGCAGCAATCATGGAAAACAGTGTTGCATTTCTGCAAATAATTAAATATGAAAAAGAAAACTTATATATGGAACTTCCATTTGACCCAGTGATTCCACTTCTCGGAATATATCCTAAGAAACACAAAAGACCAAACAGAAAGAATGTATGCATCCCTATGTTCATAGCAGAGCAATTTACTAATTTCTGGAAACAGCCTAAGTGCACATCAGTAGATGAGTGGGTAAAAAAAGCTGTGGTACATTTACACAATGGAATACTATGCAGCAGTAAAAAAGGATCTCTTACCCTTTGAGACAGCATGGAGGGACCTGGAGCATATTATGCTAAGCAAAATAAGCCAGTGAGAGAAAGACAAGTATCACATGATCTCACTCATATGTAGAATATAATGAACAAAATATACTGTTGAACAAAACAGATCCAGAGACACAGAAGCATGGAAGAGACTGTGGAATCTCAGAGGGAAGGTGGGGGTGGGGGAGTGAAGAGTAGAGGGGAGGTAGAAAGAAATCAACCAAAGAACTTGTATGCGTAACCCATGGATAGACAATATGGTGGTGTAGGCCTGGGGCAGGGTTATGCAAAAAGGGGTCAATGGAGAAAACAAGACATATGTAATACTTTCAACAATAAAGATTAAAAATTAAACAATCATGAGCTAATCAACATTAGCCTAAATTCTATCATCCTAAACATTATATTAGTAGTAACACTACTTACCATCCAGTCATCCAGCAAGCATTTTTTTCAATGTCCAATATGTGTAAGACAGTATAGCAGCGGCTATGATATGAAAATGAATATGCTATGTTTCCTATATGATTTCAAAATAAAAACTATTTTGTCAAAGTAAAAGATGTAAAAGCAATAATAATATAATGTAAGGCAAAACAAAGTAAGTACTCTAAAAGTATAATTTTTCCTTTAGGAGGAAAAATTAATTCTAATGGAGTTGTAGGGCATTCTGAGAGCAGACATTCCAGCTAGATATTCGACATGATCTACAAGGAAAGAGCATGAAAATGCACTGCACAATATGAAGCTGGAAAGCTCAGCCAGGGCAAGATTACAGGAACTCTGATATGATCCCAGAACCTCATGCCTCCTTTTCCAATCAGCCAGCTGCCAATCTTTACTAAGTTGCCTTATTCCACTATTACAATTTTGCTCAAAATCATTCTCTTTCTTTCCATACCCACTATTGCTCTCAGAATAATGAGCTTTTAAAACCTTGAGTTCTAGTTCCAAATGAGCCACTGATTTTCTAAGTAATTTAAAATGAACTTTACCACCACATTTTACCCTAATCTCCTGCTGCTCATATTTCTCTCTAACATAACTGACTTTGGGCTAGTTATAATAATTAAATCTATAAATCAGTAGCTCTGAACACAAGGATTACCTGTGAAATTCTTACTTAAATCATATATCGGGCAGCAATAGGGGAGGGCAATGTATTGATGAAGAGGACTAATAATCCCCACTATAAATATTTGGAGGGCCTCAAAGTGAAATGCTTACTGTGATGGTCTGATGCTCAAGTCTTAATTTTTCCACTCCAACACCATAAAGTTCACGTAGAATACACATAATTCTTGTCTTTTTACCAGCACCTGATGGGCCATACACTAACAAATGAGGAAAGTCACCACACTGTACCTGAAAAAAGAAAAAAAAAATCAAACAAATGATGCATTATCCTAATCACACAATTGTTCTGGGTAGAATTAAAACTCTTTTTAAGTATCAATATTTTGTATTTCTACCTATGAAACTTCAAATGTGTTTGTATGTATGAATATACATATAGGTATTTTTTAAAATTATGGAATGTTGATTATTCCCTGGCATTAATTTTATGCAATTATATACCTACCATACATGCTTGATACAATACCATATGCTAGAAAGTAAGAACTCCCAAACCTGGCTGTCAGAATCTCCTAGGGCAGTGGTCGGCAAACTGCGGCTTACGAGCTACGGTTTGCTGCTCTGTTGACCAATGAGTGTGCTGACCACTGGGATAGGGGCTTAATCACAAGGAACAACAACAGCTTGTAATTATTGGAATCGAATCTAGGGAACTTTTTAAATTAAAAGACTAGTTATTAGATCCATTCCATCAAATTATGATTCAGTAACTAAAATTAATATGTCTTAGTTTGGGTTTCTACAGTCCCTCTGATAAAAACTGAGTGCATTTGGCCTGTTTGGGAAGTAAAGAAAAATTCTGTAGGGAAGCAAAAGGAAAAGAAGGCAGAGTGTATAATCAACATAAATACCATTTTGGGCACCTGAGACTTGATCTTGCTGAGGATCTTGAAGCTAAAGTTAAAATACACCACAGTACTATCCCTCTCAGGGTACATGCTATCTCTCTCATCAATCCTATGTTAAAGCTAGGCTTGAAAAGTGGAGGGGGAGTAGAGAACATTCTCAGGTATTTCAAGTCAATTTAGGGGTGTCAGCAAGGGAAAGCCTCAGGAAGTGCAAATACAGCAGTAAAAGTCAGTCTATGTGCACTTACAAGAAAGGGCAAGGGGACAAAGCAGAGCACTGATAGTGTTGCATTACAGTACAAGACGGTGTTTTTTATAATGTTTCCCAAGTGACACTGATGATTAGTGTGGTTTAGGAATTTATAATATGAAGGCTATAAAGATGAAAATGCATCTGTGCCTCTGATATACACTGAGGGGCCAGATTATTTGATCTCTGAACACATAATAATCTAGCGTGTGTGTGTGTGTGTGTGTGTGTGTGTGTGTGTGTGTGTGTGTGTGTTAGAGGTCCGATGTATAAATTCCTGCATGGGTGGGGTCCAGCCAGCCTGGCCAGGGAGAAGGGACATGGGCCTGCCTGCTGGTAGAGAGGACAATTTGCTATTAGCCTTTTATTATGTAGGATATACACTGAGTGGCCAGATTATTATGCATTCACAGAGATCATAACTTGGCCACTCAGTGTATAAAATCTTGTGGAACAAGTTTTGTAAAAGCATTATAGAAAAGTAAGTATCTTAAGAGAAGTACTTTTACAGTAAATTTTTAACACTTTGTAAACCCATCTAACTCTGGCACTGAAGAAAAAAAATGTCTCAAGGAACTATTCAACTAATAATACATGCTCCTCAAATACTAGCTGCCTTTGTTTTTTTAATCTTCAATCTAATAAAAATAAAGGTTATGCTTTAAATGTTTCCTAATTTTATTAAACTGTAGACTAAAAAATAAACAGGTAAACATTTTTAAAAGCAAATCTGTTTACTCATGAGTATACAAATTTTTGTCCAAAATATTTATTCCAAATTCTGTAAAAAATGCCACAGATAATGTAAAATGTATCTTTTGTCTAAGAAAAATGAAGTGAAAGCTATTATGAGAAAATGCAATGTCTATAATAAAGTATACAGATGTAACAGGTTTACATTTAGCACAGATGGAATACCAATAATTAACAAAGAGGAAAAGAAAACTATTTCACAACACTATCAACTCTTCTAATGACTATCATATAAACGGATGGAGTTCCCCTTTTTACTAGTTCTCATTTTTAAAAAGTACTTAAGTTGTACCTATAATTAGTGAGCGAAAACAATTTTATCAGCACGTGGCAGTTTTAGGTCTTTGAAAGGGGTGCATAAATGGCTTCCAGGGACCCAAGATTTTTCTGAAGACCCTTTTCCCTGTCCACTCCCTACAAAATTTATTAGTTTGCTTCTCATAAACATTGCCATCAGCATTTTATAAACGACAACATAAAAATAGGCATCAGGATGGGGTGGGAGGTTTTCCACATGGAATTAAACTCAAGGACAAGCTAATTAACTTATTTTAGAATTATAAATGACCTTAGAAATTAATAAACCAAATACCTTCCCATCTGTAATGGAGGAAATGACATCAGGAAATTTTAAGGAAGCTGGTTTTAAAAAAATCAGTGGGATGACGTCACTTCTCTGTTCCAAACCTTCCCGAGCAGTGGTTCTCAACCTTCCTAATGCCGCGACCCTTTAATACAGCTCCTCATGGGGTGGTGACCCCCAACCTTAAAATTATTTCCGTTGCTACTTCATAACTGTAATTTTGCTACTCTTATGAACTGTAATGTAAATATCTGATATGCAGGATGTATTTTCATTGTTACAAATTGAACATAATTAAAGCATAACGATTAATCACAAAAACAATATGTAATTATATATTGTGAAATATTTCTAATTACAAATAAATGAAATTTTGTCTTGAATCGTGGTGTAGCATGGGTAACAGTCTTCATATAACAACAGTAAACTACATTGCTACACTTTGCTACACCGAGGAGCGGTCTGTTGGTTCCTAAGACCATGGGAAATAGGTGTTTTCTGCTGGTCTTAGGCGACCCCTGTGAAAGGGTCGTTCGACCTCCAAAGGGTCGCGACCCACAGGTTGAGAACCGCTGTTCCAAAGGCTTCCCATCACCTCTATGGAATTTATTGAATTTGCACCCCATTCCAAACACACATATCCCATTTCCTATTCCTCTTGCCTCTGGCCCACTATTACCCAGCTATACTGGCTGGAGAACCCAAGAAGCTGCGCACACTCCTGTCTCCGAAACTGTACTTGCTGTTCCCTCCACCAGTTCAACTTCCCCCCATCTGTACCCGGATTTTCTCATTCCATCTGGGGCTCGTCTTGGCTCAAATGGTAGTTCGCAGCCAGCCTATCCTTGTTTACAGGTACAACCTTCGCCTTTCCCCGCGCCCCCGCCCCCCTTTCCTCTTCACTGCTTTATTGTTCCCCGCAGCAGCGGTTACCTCCTACCACTCGGCCAGGCCAACACCAGAGCCGGCCCCCTTCCCCGCGCCCCCGCCCGGCGCCTCACCAGGCTGCGCAACCCGGCCGCCTGCTCTCTGTGGTAGTCCAACCGTGCCAGCGAGCAGGGCCGGTGCTTGTCTGCCCAGAGGCTCATGGCTGATAGGATTTCCCGGGTCAGACGCTCGAAAGTCCCGCGCGCGCTCTGCACCCAGCAGCCCAGCAACTTTTGCACACCACCCAAATCTCGTGACGTCACTACCGGCCGCAGGCGCGTAAACGACTTCAGGACTTTTCTTACTACGGAAGCCTAGGGTAGACAGAATTGGCCGCAGCTTAGATCACGTTGACATCATCCTGTTCATTCTAATTATTTTCCCTTTGTTCTTGCCCGGTGTGAAAGTTTAGGAACTATCCAGCAAAATTTGAAATTTGGCTCTGATATTCTAGGCGTCAAATCTCTGGGTACTTTAGAGAAGCTATTCATTTCGTTATTCATTTATTCATTTATGCTTTCTAAAGAAACTTACAAAATATTTACTGTGTTGAACTCTGTTCTTGACACTAAAATATGCCCGGTTTGTGGCTTTCCTCACTTGACATGCACCCAATAATTTATTGCATTAATTGCTAAAAATGAGATCTCAACTTTACTATCTTTCCTTACCTCCATTCTTCGAGGTTCTTACTGGATTAAAAGCAAAACAATCTAAAGGTCATGAAAACCTACAGAAATCTAGCCTGTAGTAGAAAAGACATAAGGGTAGCAAACTATTATAACTCTGGAATATTTGAAAGCCCTTTTGATTAAAATGAGGAGGGAAATGTGAAACCCTTGGAAAAATACTTTGCATATCAAACCTATATAAATTGTTCATTATGCCTCTCAAATTATACCTCTCAAATGCACTTTATAATTGTACATAATATTAATTCCTCACTTAATTTGTGGTTTTAGTTTATATATTGTTCAGAATCCTAAATGCTGTCATTTGATTGCAAGGTCTCCAGAACAGGAATTATTCTGAAATATGTTTAATAAACTTATATCAAAGTGCCTTCACTCATTCATTTAATCAACATGAATTTATTGCAGTCCTTTTAAAAATAACATTTGTATTGGTTTTCAGAGAAGAAGGGAGCGGGAAAAAAAGATAGAAATATCAATGATGAGAGTCATTAATTGGCTGCCTCCTACTGAGGTCCTCCCACTAGGGATCGAGTCTGCAACCTGGGCATGTGCCCTTGACCAGAATCAAACTGGGGACCCTTCAGTCCGCAGGCACACGTTCTATCCACTGAGTCACACAAGCCAGGGCTATTGGAGTGTTTTGTTTATCATTATATTTACTGAATTATTCTTGTAAGATATTACTGGACACAATAAATAACACCACCAAGTAAAAGATATGACTCCTGTTCTCAAGAAACTTTCTGAAACAAGCCTATAAAGCTTCAATCTCAGGGCCTTTGCACTCACAATCTCCTCTTTCTGAACCACTTTTATCGAAATGTCAATAGAGTTGTGTTCTCAGTTCATTCAGAGTGTTTTCTCAAATTTATCTCTTTAGTAAGATCTCCCTGAACACATAATATAATATTGTAAAACTCTTCATATGTTTTAGTAGATTTGGACTTTCCTTTTCAGAGAGTAAACTTAGCAAATTTTGTTGGCATCTGCTTCACTTCTATTTGAAAGTAAGCAATTTTTTGGCCCATTTTTTTTTTATTTATATTTAGAGAGAGTAAAGAGAGGAAGGAGGGAGAGATAGAAACATTTATGTGCAGTAGACACATTGATTGATTTCCTCCTGCACACACCCCTACTTGGGCTAGGATCAAGCTTACAACCCAAGTACATGCCCCTGACAGGGAGTAGAACCTGGACCCTTCAGTCCAAGGGCTGATGCTCCAACCACGGAGCCAAACCTGCCAGGGCTGGACTTTTTTTCCCCTTATAATTTACTCTCAGATTTACAGTGATGGTGTCCAGTTATAATTCCATTTCTTTTGTTTGAGACAAAACTAATGGGCAAATCCTCTCAACTTTATAACTTTAAGTAGTAAGCTAGAGAAAAATTTGAACAGATTTTCCACAGGAATATTATATTATGTCACATTTCTTTTGGGAAACTATATGCAAATTATCTTTCTGAAATACCATAATTGTGCAAAAATCATGGTGCAAATAATGAGAATGGTAGCTTAATTTACTGCAAGAGAGGAACAAAGTGCGAAATTTATGGTAAACTGTGGCAGAAGTAATGTCCTATGCTCAATATTTCTTTCTTCTATCTCTTCGATACAAAGGTATTTCTTCCAGCCTCTTCTGTAGTTAGTGGAATCATATAAGGCAGTTCTCAGGTTATTTCAGACTCAGCATACGTCATTTTGTGGTTATGTCACCATCTCCCATTTCTTTAAAAAAAAAAAAAAGTTCCATCAACCTGAGTCCTTACTTTCCTCATCCAGCACCCAACCCCCCAAATCAAATAAGGTAATTTATTTGGGAGGTGACCTCATGGATTAGCACAGATGGCCTGAGGAAAGTAAAACAGGGGAGGAAGTAAAGTCAAAGGAAGAGCGTGTTATGGAGGTCACTTATGTGGGCAACTGGGATTTGTACCTCTGTAGACATTCTGAAGAAAATATAGAAGACTTTTTTGAATTATCTACTAAAAGTGTAGGGCAGTGGTCAGCAAACTCATTAGTCAACGGAGCAGCAAACTGCGGCTTGCGGGCTGCATGTGGCTCTCGAGCCACAGTTTGCCAACCCCTGAGATAGGGAGAAACATTCTCCCACCAGCTCCCACAATCTATTGGCTAAGGACTTCCCTTGAAGATGGTACTTCACACACACACACACACACACACACACACACACACACACACACACACGGAGGCAGGAAACCCAGGGCTGATCAAGCAGCACAATGAGCCATCTGTATCCCAGGCTCCTCTAATCTCTCTACACCATCATTTGTCACTGGTAGCTGTCATCCTTGCTTGTCTCATAGTGAGAAAAGACTGTTCTAACTCCAGGCTCAGTCCATATTTTCAGGTGAAAAGAAGACAGAACTAGTAAAGATGAAATGGAGGCACTGTTTCAAGAAATATCTCACTGGCCATAATCCTGGCTGAAAGGAGGCTCAAAAATATATTGTTTTAAACTGGGCACATTGATACTCCAAAATAAATTGGAGTTCTAAGAATAAGAAAATTAGGGAGATTAGATATTCAGTAGGAAACTACAATCCTATCACTTTAGGAGCAATCCTATCTCTTCAAAATGATAGGATTGCTCCTAAAGGTTGGGAAAGTCAGGAGAAATGAATTAGAACTAGGCAAGTGCCAGGTAAGAAAAGGTCTTTTGTGTAATGCTGAATAATTTGTATTCACATCATGAGGTTGTGCTTTTTAAAAAATACAATCCTAGAGCAGTGTGGATTGGAACAAATAGAAAACGAAGCTGGGAGAACAGTTAGAAACACTGTGAATCTCTAGTAATGAGGACACAGGAGCCTTTCTCAAGGTAGTGCAATAAGAACAGATGTTTGGACGATATTTAGATGGGAATTAGAGAATGAGGATGGAGAGATGTAGTTGTCAAAAATGTGGGTGTTTTTTTTTTGTAGTATGCTTTTATTGATTTTTTTTTTTTAGAGAGAGAAAAGAAGGAAGAGGGAGAGAAAGAAAGAAACTCTGAGCCATTTGTTATTCCCTGCACATCCCCTAATGGGGATCCACAACCCAGGGAATATGCGCTGACCAGGAATCTAACCTTAACCTGTTGGTACCTAAAGGACACTCAACCAACTGGGCACACTGGCTGGGCTGTCAAGAATGTTGCTAAAATTTCTTGTTTGAATGATTGAGTAATAATAAAGTTATTTTCTGAACTGTGAAAAGTTCAAATGCATTTTAAAGAGATAGGATTGCTTCTAAATTTTTACCATGTATTTCATAAATTTAATATGATAGTCCAAGTTCATAGTGGATGTTGTAAACACTGAAGAACACAGACTTTCACCCTCACTCCTCATCTATTATTGCTTATTTTACCTGTAATTTGAAGTATAATTTTCACATTACACATTAAATAAAAAATATTACAAAACTACTGAATAAAAAAACAACTATGCCAAGCAATAATTTCAAAGAAAATTTTATTTACTTCTAAGAGAATTACTAAATTATTATTTCCCCCCAAGAATGTTAACTATTATTAAATGAAAAGGCATAGTTTTCACCTGTCAGAATGGCTATCATCAACAAAACAATAAACGACAAGTGTGGGCGAGGATGCACAGAAAAAGGAACCCATGTGCACTGCTGGTGGGAATGCAGACTGGTGCAGCCACTGTGGAGAACAGTATGAAGTCTCCTCAAAAAACTAATAATGGAACTTCCATTTGACCCAGTGAATATACCCCAAGAAACTAGAAACTCCAATTCGAAGGGATATATGCACACCAATGTTCACAGCAGCACAATTCATCATAGCGAAGATGTGGAAACAGCCTAAGTGCCCATCAACAGATAATTGGATTAAAAAACTGTGGTACATCTACACAATGGAATACTACGCTGCAGTAAAAAAGAAGGAGCTCATACCATTTGCAACAACATGGATGGAGATGGAGAGCATTATGCTTAGTGAAATAAGCCAGGCAGAGAAAGGCAAATATCACATGATCTCACTCATCTGTAGAATATAATGAATGACATAGGCTGATAATCAATATCTGATCTAGAGAATGAGAAACATCGATCAAAGCATCAAACCTCAGGAAAGGAGGGGGTTGGTGGGAATAAGGGGGAGAGATCAACAGAGGCACCTTTGTACATGTTTATGAGCATATACATTGGGCACAGACAATGGGGAAGGTGTGGCAGAAGTGGGAATCCATACAGTGGTCTCCATAACACTAAGAGAAATTACTTTATGAGACAAATATTTTTAAATGAAACTCTGTGCCATGAAAATCATTTTGGAAGGAAATAAAGAGAAGTTTCCTTTAAACGTCATAAGAATCATAATTGAAAGTCAATATATTTGGCCTCTTGAGTTAAGGTAAGTAATCTGTGTTTATGCCTCCCTGAAATAGTTTATATAAAGTTACAAAAAGGAATTGTCAGCCCTTTTGAAATTGAATTGCCATGTCCTAGAGCAAAGAATATCCTTACATAATATTATCCTATAATATAATTTAATTTTTGATATTTCACAACAGCATATTATACAACTATTCCAAACAAATGTACAAACTAATTCTTTGAATGTTTAGCAGCAATTTAAAAAGAGGACATGAAAGGATTTAATTCCTTTCAGAAGGAATTGAGACACTGGAAAGGCACTTGAGCATTCTATACTGGCCCTCCTTCCTCTTTTGCCAAGAGGGACCTTCTTCTCACAACCCAATGGCCCTCAGCTGTAGCCTGAGCTCTCTATTCACTCTGAGGTTGAAACCTCGAGGTGGCTGGTATAATGGATGTTTCTCTTGCCAAATGGTGTGAGCTGGGCCCTCCCTGGAGAAGGAACCTGAATTTCCCCAGATAAGTGAACAGTGCAGGGGTCCCCGACAGCAGGCAAGGGGATCCCCAAGGCAGGTGCTGGGCGTGGAAGCCAACGGGGGCATAGGCTACCATGGAGACAGAACTGAACCTCACAACACCCTGCTTGGCCCCTGAGGATGACTGGTTAGCCAGAGACGGGTAAGATTTCTCAGGGAAGAACAATCTAAGACAGGCACAGTCGCAGAGGGGCCATCAGGAGAGAACTTGGGGATCAACAGAGGTGGGGCACAGACCCTCACCTCCCCCCCACCAACCTTGCAGGGGTCTGTACCTTCACCCCTTCTGAGGGCAAACTCATGCCTCCATGGCTACCTCGCTTCCCACGCTCAGCACAGATCAGGACCCAGGTAACAGACAGAAACATGCCAACAGCAGCTGCCTTATAGCTAAATTCATCGTAGCACTAGGAATGCTCAGTGCCAATTCAATGCAAATAAACCTTCCCATTAATATGTACAGGGTAATCTAAGATTGTTGGTAGAGTATTAAATTTGACGTATAAGAGTTAACAAGCTCTCAAATTTAAATTGGCGAACTAAAATAAGCGAACATCCAAGAAAATTTAAGTGTACTAGATAAAAAGCTGTTTCTAAAGTATTAATTAAAATTTCTATTGATAGCTCATATCATGGTAAAATTACTTAATATATAATGAACAGAAAACAGGCATATTTGTGTACAAAAAGTTGAAATTTAAAGTTATCAAGATTGCATTAAAAATTTTACTAAATTCTCCATTAATCAAAATAAAATGGGGGGGGTTGGATAATAGCATGTAAGGAAAATATTCGATAAATAAATTACATTAAGAAAATTTTCACTTTAGAAAATTAATTTCCATTTATAATGCTAATGGCAAGACACCCATGAAAAACACACATGGTGTCAAAATAAGCCAAAGGAAAGCGGGTAGGCAAAAATAAAAAGACCCTAAGTCAATTTTATAGAAAAGATTCCTTTATTAACTCTTGGTCGAGAATATGTTTATATACTTTCAGAAAACAACTCCAAGACCAAGTGGACTCCTGCAACAGAGAGGAACTGACAGGTCTGCGCCAAACACGAAAGCAAGAGGAGAAACAGCCCACAGATGGAAGACGATGACGATGCCTTGCCATGTGAGCCGTTGGTAGCTGAGCATCACTACAGGATGCCCAGGACCAAACCAGAGAGGGTCGGGCTGGCATCGCCACCATTTGTCCACTATCCAGATACCATTCATGACGTGTACACATAAGGAACTGTCTGACATTGAAACTGGGTCTCAAAGCTATCTGACATTGAAATTGGGACTCAATCATTTTTTTCTTTTGCTCTGGTAGGTTTATTTCTAGCCTGCAGGGGAAAATGTTTTTAAAGACAAGAATCAGGGGGTAGGGGGTGGGGGAAACAGACCCAGAGGCAAAGAAGCAATGAAAGGACTGTGGTGCTACAGTGGGAAGGCAGGGGGAGTTGGGGAGGAGGGGCCTTTAGGAGATCAATCGAAGGACTAGTATGCATGTGTGTGGGGGGATAGCCAGTAGATATAGGGCAATGGGGGAAGTGGTGGAGGGGTTGGGGATGGATGAGTGCATGTACCGGGGTGGGGTGGGGTGGAGAGGGCAATAAGGGGAAAAATAATAAATAATAAATAATAAATAAATTAAAAACAACAACATAGTTTTCAGTTGGACTGCAGGTGGCTGAGATTATTTATCTTGAGTCTCAAAGTTGTCACTGTTGTTCCCTCAAATAAACTGCAGTAGAACCTACAGAAGCTTTCATTAAAGAGTATGAGAAGGCTACTTCCCAAAGATACAGATTATAATGCTACACAGTGGTCTGAAAAGTTTTCAGTTGGACCACAGGTGGCTGAGAACAGACATCTTGTTCTGCAACATTTTGAACACAACAAAAGAAAGCCTATTGAAACATTATAGAACTGTGTTTATTTCCTAGGGCTCCCACAAGAAATTTAAGCTGCACACTTAATGACTTAAAACAACAGTAATATTGGCTGTTACAGTTCTGGAGTCTGCAAGTCCTAAATCAGTTATCAGCAGAAGTGGTTGGTTTTTTCTGGAGACTCAGAGAATTCATCTTATGCCTCTCTCCTAACTTCTCTTCTCCTAGGTTGCTGGCAATCATCATTACTTGGTTTGTAGACACATCATTTCAACATCTGCCTCTGTCTATATATGGACTTTCCCTGTGAGTCTGTCTCAAATCTACTTCTCCCTTTTTCTTTTAAGAACACCGATCATTGGATGTAAGACTCCTCCAAAATGCAGGATCATCCCACCTGGACATCTTTAGCTTAATTTTATCTTCAAAGACCCTATTTCAAATGAGGTCACAAGCACAGGTACTGGAGGTATAGAATTAGACATAATTTTAGAAGGACACATTTCAACCCATTACAACAACCAATCTAATAGAAAACCAAGGTTTTGTGATGTCAAGGGGGCCAGACACAACAAGTTTCAAATTTGAGTTGATTGATATAACACATGAACCTAAAAGGAGAAAGAAACCTCTATTCAAAATTAATGTCTCACATTAGTCAATATATAGATTTATTTTATGAGCTGATGCAGGTCCTGTTTATATATTACTAGTGGCCTGGTGCATGAAATTTGTACATGGAGAGGGCATTTCCTCAGCCCAGCCTGCACCCTCTCCAATTGGGGACCTCTTGAAGGATGTCTGACTTCTGGTTTAGGTCTGATCCAACAGAGATTGGACATAAACTGGCAGTTTGACATTCCTCTCACAATCTGGGACCACTGGCTACTAACTGCTCACCTGCCTGCCTGCTTATTGCCCCTAACTGCCTCTGCCTACCTATCTGATAGCACCTAACAGCCCTTCCCTGCTGGCCTGATTTCACACCAAATGGCCCTCCCCTACCAGCCTGATTTCACGCCCAATGGCCCTTCCCTGCCAGCCTGATCATGCTCCCAAATGCTCTCCTATTCTGGCCAATTTGATTCTGATTGGATTGTTTCTATGCTAAATAGCGTCAAAAGCTCTGCCTCCTAGGCAGCCATTGGCTCCTCACACTTCTCCCAGATTTGGTTCTAATTGGTCAGTTTCTAAGCCAGTCATCATCTCTTGGCCTATCAAAGGAGCCTGATCAGAAAGGCAGGGCTGAGCAGCAGCCCATGGTGGAGACCTGGAGAGAAATAGCTTCTGGCAAGACTGGAAAAAAAAAGAGAGAGGCAAGAGGTGATCAAAAGCTGCCATGGAGGCAATGGATCATTCACTGCTTCTCTCTTCAGGCCTCTCTCAACAGACAGTGCTGGGGCACCAAGCCTGCAGGGAAGCTGACTGCAGGACTAATTTCCAGTTTGTTGAAACTTGGACCTTACTGGACATCATAACCCACCTACGGTTTTTATATCTTAGGATTCTAAATGCTGCATTTTTCTATTATAAAAATATTTTTCATTAAATAGTTTAAAATGATAAAGGATTTTGAAATTGTTGAATGATCATTACCTTGTCTTTCTTTGACACAATAAATCAAAAAGTACAGAACATTGCCTACCTTACTTATTAACCTTCTCATTATTGAAATTTATTCATTAGGTGACCTTACCTTGGCCATTTTTATATTTTCACTTGAATTTTATTTACAGTTTTGAAATAGGAACCTCTGAACCATGAAAAGGGTAAAAATAAACTGAAATTCTTTGATGCCTAAATAAAGCAAATGTGTATATCTGTTTGATAGTTAATAATGGTAAATACGGAAGATGAGAGGAGAAACCAAGATGGTGGCATAGGTGAACACCTAAACTGCTGCCTAGCACAACAATTTAAAAATTACAGTTATAAGACAAAATGGACATCATCCAGAACCACAGGAAAGCTGGCTGAATGGAAATTCTACAACTAGATGGAAACAGAGGTGCACAAGGAAACTCAGAGGAGCTGTAAAAAGCTAAGGTATGGCCAGAACTGGTTTGGTTCAGTGGATAGAGTGTCAGCCTGTGGACTGAAGGGTCCCAGGTTCAATTCCGGTCAGGCGTATGTACCTTAGTTGTGGACACATTCCTAGTGGGGGGTGTGCAGGAGGCAGATGATTGATATCTCTCTCTCATCAATGTTTCTAACTCTCTATCCCTCTTCCTTCCTCTCTTTAAAAAATCAATATAATATATTTAAAAAGCTGGGGGATGGAGACATGCACGCAGAGAGGATGGGCAGCTGAGTGTCTGACTGGCTTTCTCTAGTGGGAGGGAGACAGAAACTCCCAACTGCACTGAATTCCAGTTACAACTGCATTGAACTGGAGTTTTGGGTGAGAATCTGGGGCCACAGACTCATACAGGGGGGAGTCTGGAGTGTCAAGAAAAGAAAGGAGCACATGGAAACTCAGGGGAGCTGTGGAAGGCAAAAGATCTGGAAGTGTGCACAGAAAGGACTGCAGTGATTACCCAAGGATATTGAGACCCATGGGACTCATAGGGCAGAGTTGATGGGAAGCCAAGGCTGTCTGCTCAGCCTTCAGACTCGGCCCCATCCAAGCCAAGCACAAAAGCTTTTATAATTTTGCAGGTCTTGTCTCATAAGGTGGTCTCCTGCACAGAAGTTCTCCTGGCGTAGACACAGCTGATCCTCTCAGCCTCACAAATGGTGTGGAGGTCAATCCTCTCCAGTGATACAAACAATAATCAAGATTGTGCACACAGTCCACAAAGGAGGGCACCAAAATTGTCCACCTCAGGTAACTGGGGAGGCTGAGCCACTAGGCCATATAGGACACCCAGCACACAAAGCTAATCAACCATCTCAGGGAAGCAGTGAAAATGCAGAGACAAAGGAACAGATCACTAATAAAAGAAATGGAGGAAAACAAATGACTGGATATAGGGTCCAAAATCACGGTTCTAAGGGTTTTCAAGAATTTCCTAGAAAAGGACAATAAATTTAGCAAAACCCTTGAGGATATGAAAAAGAACCTAGAAATTAAGCATACCCTGATTGAAATAAAAAATATATTATACAGAGACCAAACAGCAGACTAGAAGAATGCAAAAATCAAATCAAAGATTTGAAATACAAAGAAGCAGAAAACACTCACCAGAAAAGCAAAAAAGAAAAAAAGAATCCAAAATTTTGAAGGTAGTGTAAGGAACCTCTGCAAAAATCTCAAGTGTACCAACATCAGAATTATGGGGGTGCCAGAAGAAGAGAGAGAGCAAGATACTGAAAACCTATTTGAAGAAATAATGATAGAAAACTTCTCCACCTGGTGAAAGTAATAGACTTACAAGTCTAGGAAGACACAGAACCCCAAACAAAGGAATCCAAAGAGGACAACATCAAGACACATCATAATTAAAATGTCAGGAGCAAAACACAAATAGAGAATATTAAAAGCATCAAGAGAAAAAACAGTTAATTACCTATACAAGGGCGTATCCATACAACTGTCAGCTGATTTCTAAACAGAAACTATGCAGGCCAGATGGGAATGGCAAAAAAATATTCAAAGTGAGGAAAGGCAAGAACGTACAACCAAGTTTACTCTACCCAGCAAAGCTATCATTCAGAATTGAAGGGCAGATAAAGAGCTTCACAGATAAGAAAAAGCTAAAGGAGTTTATCAACACCAAACTAGTATTATATGAAATGCTGAAAGGTACTCTTTAAAAGAGGAAGAAGAAGAAAAAGGTAAAGATAAAAATTATGAATGAGGAAAACAACAATTTCAAAACTACAACTAAAAGACAAAATGGACACCATCCAGAACCACAGGAAAGCTGGCTGAGTGAAAATTCTACAACTGGAAATAAAGAGAGGGACTCACAAAGGCTCAGAGGAGCTGTAAAAAGCTGAGGTATGGGGACACGCTCGTGAAGAGGATGGTCGGAGTAGAGTCTGGCTGGCTTCCTCTAGTGGGAGGGAGATGGAAAATCCCAACTGTACTGAACCCTACCTCCAGGCAAGCCTCATAGGGGGAGTCTGGACTATTGTGAAAAGGAAGGGGTGCATGGAAACTTAGGGGAGCCACGAAAGACAGAAGTCTGGAAGCTTGCAAAAGTGCATGCACTGACTGCTGATTGTGCCTGGCTTGGAGGAAGGAAAACAGAACCTCACAACAGTACTGAAATCCAGGTCCGACTGAACTGAACCCCAGTTTTGGGCAAGACCCTGAGGACCCAGACTCATACGGGTCCCTAGAATGCACAGAAACTCAGGGAAACTGAAAAGCAGAGTTCCGGAAGCTCACACGGGTGAAAGCCAAAGGTCTGGAGACAAGCCCGCATGTGCAGACATAGCTGATCCTCACAATCACTTGGAGGTCAATCCATCCCCAGTGATACCAACAACAATCAAGAATAAACTACAACAAGTCTGTACACACAGTTCACAAAGGGGTGCACCAAGAGTGTCCACCTCAGGTAACTGGGGAGGCGGGGGTACTGGGCTGCATAGGACAGGTAGCAAACAAAGCTACTCTACCAAATCATGGAAGCAGCAAAATATGCAAAGACTAAAGAACAAATCATATGGTCCCCATTGCTCTGGGATCATATGAGTCTGGCTCCCCAGGGTTTTGCCCGAAACTGGGGTTTAGTGGAGTTAGAAGTGGCTCAATTGGGAGGCTTTGTCTCCCGCCCACTCGTGAAAGCCAGCGGCACAATCAGCAGTCGGTCTTCTGTGCGCAGTGCTGTGCCACCACCAGACTTCTGCCCTTTCGTGAATCCCCTAAATTTCCTTGTACTTCTTCCTTTTCACAATCCAACCTCCCCCCGAATGAGTTTCGGCTGGACCTGGGGTTCAGTGCTGTAGGATAAGGGGTTCAATACAGTTGGGAGTCTCTATCTCCTTCCTGCCAGAGAAAGCCAGCCAGATACTCAGGCACCCGTTCTCTCCATGTGTGCGTCTCCATACCTCAGCTTTTTGCAGCTCCTCTGGTTCTCCGTGAGCCCCTCTCTTTCCTTCTAGTTGTAGAGTTTCCACTCAGGCAGCTTTCCTGTGGCTCCGGATGATGTCTGTTCTGTCTTTTAGTTGTAGTTTGGAAATTGTTGTGTGAGACAGCAGTTGTAGGTGTTTACTTATGCTGCCATCTTGGATTCTCCTCTCTGCCGTTGGTATTTTAAAGGGGAGTACATTGTATCTATAGATTGCTTTGGGTAGTATGGATATTTTAATGATGTTGAGTCTACAAATCCATGAGCATGGTATGTTCTTCCATCTCCTTATGTCTTCCTCTATCTATTTTTAAAGGGTCCTGTAGTTTGCTGGGTATAGGTCTTTTACATCCTTAGTTAAGTTTATTCCTAGTTATCTTAATTTTTTTTGGTGAGATGGTAAATGGGATTGTTTTTTAGTTTCTCTTTCTGTAAGTTCACTATTGATGTATAGAAATGCCATAGATTTCTTGACATTAATTTTGTATTCTGCTACATTGCCTAATTCAATTATTAAAGCTATTTGTTTTTTGATGAAGTCTTTAGGGTTTTTTATGTACAATATCATGTTATCTACAAATAAAGACAACTTTACTTCTTCATTTCAAATTTGGATGCATTTTATTTCTTCTTCATGTCTGATTGCAATAGCTAATATTTCCATTACTATGTTGAACAGAAGTAGTGAGAGTGGGCATTACTGTCTTGTTCCTGTTCTAGGGGAAATGGTTTTAGTTTTTACCCATTGAGTATAATGTTGGCTATGGGTTTATCATGTAAGGCTTTTTATTATGTTGAGGTATGATTCTTCTACTCCCACTTTGCTGAAGGTTTTTGTCAAGAAAGGGTGTTGAGGGAGAATCCAAGATGGTGGCATAGGTAAACACCTACACTGCTGCCTCACACAACAATTTCAAAACTACAACTAAAAGACAGAATGGACATCATCCAGAACCACAGGAAAGCTGGCTGAGTGGAAGTTCTACAACTAGAGGGAAAGAGAGGGGCTCACAGAGACCCAGAGGAGCTGCAGAAAGCTGAGGTATGGAGATGCGCATGAAGAGAGCAGGTGTCTGAGTACCTGGCTGGTTTTCTCTGACGGGAGGGAGACAGAGACTCTCAAAGGCATTGAACCCCCTTATCCTATGACCCTAAACACCAGATCCAGCCGAAACTCATAAGGAGGGAGTTTGGACTGTGAAAAGGGAGAAATGCATGGAAATTTAGGGGAGTTGAAAAAGATCAAAGGCCTGGTGGTGCGCACGGCACTGCACACAGAACAGATTGCTGATTATGCCGCTGGCTTTTGCAAGTGGGCAGGAGACAGACCCTCCCAAATGTGCCACTTCTGACTCCACTAAGCCTCTGTTTAGGGCGAAACCCTGGGGACCTAGTCTTATATGGTCCTGGTGCACGGGGGAGCGGGAGGGGCAGCGGTCTAGAAGCACTGCGGACGCTCAGGCACAAGGACTGCTCCAGCGATTACCCAGTCACATGAGACTCAGAGGCCATGGAGGGCGGGGCCGACTGGAAGGCAAGGTGGTCCCTTAAGCCCTGAGACTCCACCCATCCCAAGCTCAACAGAGGCTTCTTCAGTTTTGCAAGTCTGGTATCATAAAGCAGAATTCAACACAGAAGTTTCCCAGGCATAGTGAAAATGCCGAGACAAGGGAAGGGATCACAAACAAAAGAAATGGAGGAAAAATATCCGACTGGATATAGAGTTCAAAACCACGCTTATGAGGTTTTTCTAGAATATGCTAGAAATGTTGGATAAATTTAGTGAGACCCAAGAGGAGATGAAAAGGGACATACTAGAGACACTGACTGAAATAAAAAATATTATACAGAGTCCTAACAGCAGACTAGAAGATGACAAGAATCAAGTCAAAAATTTGAAATATAAAGAAGCAGAAAACACTCAGTTGGAAAAGCAAGAAGAAAAAAGAATCCAAAAATGTGAAGATAATGTAAGGAGCCTCTGGGACAGCTTCAAGCGTACCAACATCAGAATTGTGAGGGTACCAGAAGAAGAGAGAGAGCAAGATACTGAAACCTATTTAAAGAAATAATGACTGAAAACTTCCCACATCTGGTAAAAGAAATAGACTTACAAGTCCAGGAAGCACACAGAACCCCATATAAAAGGAATCCAAAGAGGACCATACCAAGACACATCATAATTAAAATACCAAGAGCAAAAGACAAAGAGAGAATATTAAAAGCAGCAAGAGAAAAACAGTTCATTACC